>CAUYQG010101208.1:0-34746 GCA_963574415.1 Tarsius wallacei | reverse complement strand
GGAATATACCCTGAAGAACTCAAATCACTCTATAAAAAAGATACCTGCACACATATGTTTATCGCAGCATTGTTCACAATAGCAAGAACCTGGAAGCAACCATGTTGTCCATCAAAAGAGGACTGGATTAAAAAAATGTGGTATACATTAAAATATAACTATGCAATCATTTTCTTAAGGTTCTCTGCAAACTAGCTTTCAATAATCCAAAGCATTTTGGTTATATTCCAAATGGTGACCATCACTTTCCTCTCTCAAGGATTGATCTATGCTATTTGAAACTAAGGCACTGATAGCATTGAATTTTGTTTTTATATATATCTTTGTGTTTAATATGATGGACACTTATAAACTGTCTACTACACACTTAAAGGAATCAATTCAATGGATAATGTTAATTTTTCAGAACTAATTTGCAAAAAAAAGTTTTACTGGGAAATATTAAAAAAAAAATGTGGTATATATACACGATGGAATACTACACAGTCATAAAAAAGAACAAAATCATGGATTTCGCAGCAACTTGGATGGAACTAGAATCTATAATACTGAGTGACCTCTCACAGAAACAAAGATATGAGTATCACATGTTCTCACTCATATAGTGAACCTTGAACATCCAACGTAATATTATAAGAAAATGACTGACAGTGGTGGGAAACTATGAGGAGGGGAGGGGAAGGGAGATGGGATTAATGGTAGTCAATATCTGTCTGGGGACGGGGAGACACCTCTTATCAACAAGGGTGGCTGAACGAGGCATATTTGTATACCTAACCCTTAACTGTACCCCACAATATCATAATAAAAAATACTGATTATTAAAAAAATAAAATAAAATAAAAAATAAAATGCAAAAAAAAAAAGAAAATCACAGTGGATTGAGTGATATGATTTGAAGAAAAGAGAATATGCTAAGCTTAATAGTAATACTGTAAATAGTCATGTACTCAGTATTCATGAATAAACAGGCCTTGGTCAGTTAAAAAAATAATAAATAAATAAATAAAATTAAAAAGACAAAACCAAAAACACTATAATCTTTGGTTAGATATTTTAAGACCTGGACAATGAGGCTTTGAAACATACTCATTAACTTTTTTTTCTACAGTAATGGCCAATCGTGTACCCTAAGAAACCTATTGTAATTATCATCAGTCAACCATAGTAAGACTGAATCAGAGCAGATCGTATATCCTAAACAATGCTTTGCAGCTGACCATTTCTATAGCACTAAGCCTCAAAATCCATCCCATGACCTATTTCCATCATGTTTACTTCTAAAATTCTAAATTAAAACTCTACACTCAGGAATGGTTCTCAAACTTGGGCATATGTATAAGTATCATAGGTGATTTTTTTCTAAAGTAGCATTTATAGAGCCCTGTCCTTTCCCTGCTTTTACTTCCTCTTTAGTAAGACAGTTATTTAGAGAACTTAATGTGGGACTTAGGAATCAGCAGTTTCAATAATCTTTCTCCGCCAAGTGGAATGAGAATTTATCATATACAACTCTAGAGTGGAATTGAACCACTCAGAAGTTAATAAAAGTTCTTGGGTGCATATAATCATCTGAAGTCATAATCCATATATTCTTTTATTTCATTTACAAATAATATTAATTTTTAAAAATTTAAAACATTTGATATGAATTGATATAAAGTATTTGAATGTTACACATGATTAGCAATCTATTAATTTGGAAGTAACTATTTTGATTCATAGAATTTAAACAAATCAGTCTTTAGTTGATTAAATATCAGAATTTCCTGGTGATTAACTTGCAGTGTCACAGCTGTGAAGCAGCTAACTTCTTTACCTTATTACAATTTATTATGTTCCAGCTAGATCTTGTTTCAATGTTCCAAAGAAAATTTCCTGGAGCACTGACTGGTTATCAGGGCTATTCTTTTTTTCACTTTAGTGCTCTTGCTTTTGTTTCTTGTGAATGTTTCATCTTATTTCCTTAAGGCCTCTTAAGTTGCTTGAATGTTGACTTTCTAAAAGGTTGTTTGTAAAAGGCTTGAGGATATCAGTTGAAATGTCTAGACAATAAAAAAAAAAAAAAACAGGAGGTTAGCCAAATATTAAAGATGTTTCTAAAGGAATATTATCACTATATTTTTTCTTTTTAAATTTTTTCCTGTTCTAACCATCCATCATATATGAGTTGCTTTGTAAATACTGTGCTATTTTTCTTTAATGACTTTCTTCAAGGTGTTGGAGTCTTATACATGATTTCCTTTTAGTCTTTTTAGACTATTGAGGAACAAAAGTGGAAATATTCTGGATGATCTTTTCTCATGATAGTCTTAAAAGAGAATTGTTTAAGAAAGATTAAAGTAGCCAGGTTCGGTGGCTCAGCCTGTAATCCCATGCTTTGGGAGGCTGAGGTGAGTGGATTGCCTGAGCCCACAAGTTCGAGACCCACCTGGGCAACTTGGCAAGACCTCATCTCTACAACAAATCAAAAAATTAGCCAGGCATGGTAGCACGGGCCTGTAGTTCTAGCTACTTGGAAGGCTGAGGCAGAAGGATCGCCGGAGCCCACCAGGTAGAGGCTGCGGTGGCCGAGAGCGGCCGCTGCACTACAGTCTGGGTGACAGAGTGAGACTCCAACTCAAAAAAAAAAATTAAAATATTAAAAACAAACAAGAAATCAGCCTGTAATGCCAGCACTTTGGGAGGTCGAAGTGAGAGGATTGCCTGAGCCTGAGGGTTCGAGACCCACCTGGGCAACTTGCGAGATCTAGTCTATACAATAAATCACAAGTAGTTCCAGCTACTTGGAAGGCTGAGGTGGAAGGATTATCTAAGCCCAGCAGGTCGAGGCTGCAGTGGCCATGAGTGTGCCACTGCACTTCAGCCTGGGTGACAAGAGTGAGACTCCAACTCAAAAATAAATAAATAAATAAAAAACAAACAAGACATTCTACTAAAAAGCTTCATCTTTTTTCCAATCTAAAAACATTTTTCAACATGATTTTATTTAACATTTTCATTGAGCTGAGTAGTGTTTGGTATACACTTTCTAATGGATCTTTATTGAAATTCTGTTCATCATGGGCGTTTTGCTTTAATTTTCATTTAAAAATATTTCTTTAAAATATTGTTTATTTTAATTATGGAAGGATTTTTGTATGTGTGTGCCCTCTCAGATTTGGTGTCCAAAATAAACAACTCATTAGTTTCACCCTAGTCCTGGCTCTGTTTCCTATTATTAATATGTTGTATGGAGACAAAGTAAAGTATGTAGGAAGCATTAACAGTAGATCTCAGCAACCTGCAGTGTCTAGCATGGGACAGGCTCTCATTAAATTAGATTAAAATTTTGTCAGCATTTAATTTCTGAAAGTTTTTCTTATTTGTTATCTTGAATTTTCTAGAGTGAGTTACTGTAATTGCTATCAGTTTATTATTTTCTTGGTATTTATGTTCCTTTCTATTGTTTTGAAATTAGGAGTAAGGACATTTAGTTAAAAATGTGTAAATATACATACAAACAATGTTTTTCAAATGCAATCTTTGCTTCTATTTACAACATAATCCAAGAATATTCCAAAGTTGTCTGTTTTTCCAGGGGTCTCAATACTTCTCAGAATGATTCTTTTAGAATTTGCCCTTGAACAATCCCTTTATGGAAGTGAAATAAACAGAGTGCTGAGTCTTCCTATAATTCAGTGACCTTGCTTTGTATTGACAAAAAAAAAAAAAAAAAAAAAAAACCTCTTACGGCGGATTCTTATGTACTGCATGTATTGATGTGTTTCTGAAGGCCCAGATCAGTGAGTAGAAGCTATAACTGTGCACTCTCTTTGTAGATGTTAAAAAAAAAAAATCCTTTAGACCACAGAGCTTTTTAGTAATATTATTTCAAATTGAATTTATACTTGGAAACTTAAACCAGGTAATCCTTCCGTGTTTGTCCATTGAAAAGTTTTTAGTTTAGTGACATATTTGTATTATTAGAGTTTAGTTCTGGCAGCCTTGTCTAAGTAAAATCATTACTTTCTGGGAGCTAAATGTTAGTTGCAAAAGGTTTACTGTAATCTGAATTTTAACATATGTTATCTATGTATAATATATTAAGTTTTACTTGTGACAATTGTTTAAATAAATATCACACTTTATTTTGATTAATTTTAAGTTAATACTCTGAGAATTATATCTTAGTAATATAGACGTAAGTTTGGCAAATTAAAATTCAAATGTATTATTTGATAATGCATTGTTACTATAATGTGAATAATTACTGCCTAAATTATAATTTAGACATTGCCACATAAAATTAAATTGACAATCTGAATGTCCTTTGAACCCTTTTTTGACCTAGAGAATAATGTATATCTCCATTGCCCAACACTAAATGCATAAAGCTATTTAAGATATTTATTAATTTTGAGAGTTTGCATACTTATATTTTTTGTCAAGATAACTTTCAATAAGATGGATTTTCAATAACATTGAGTTTTGATTATATGAAAGTCACACATATATGTGCTAGGAAATTTGGAAAGTACAGAAAACTATAAAGAATATAGTGAAAATCATCACTAATATAACTCCTTAGACAACATTGAAATTCAAGTATTTTTCTTCTAGGTTTTATCTGTGTAATGTATACTGGAGTATGTGTATGTGAAAAAAGAAGAAAGAAGGGTGTGTGTGGCTTAATTTATGAAAAAAAGAAGAAAGAAAGGTGTATAAGTGTGTGTGTGACTTAGTTTGTTGTGTTTTTTCCTCCATTTAATGTTACATAATGGACATTTTTTCTTGTCATCAAATAGTCTTTGAAATTATAATTTTTAATAGTTGTATAAAGTTTCATTGTGTGTCCATAAGTCACTTCGCCATGTTTGCCTATTTCTGATATAGAAGTTGTCTCTAATTATTAATTTGTATTTTATAAGTTATCTGTAATGAACATCTTTCTTTATAAATTTTTCACCACATCTCAGATTCTTTCCCTAGGCTCCTGGAAGTTCTAAGAAGTTTACTTATGATATATAAACATTTAAAAGATTTCTGGATATATACTGCCATTGTGCTATTCAGAAACATTGGTGTAATTACATTTTGGGGGAAAAACATAAGTCCCCATTTAGAATAAATATGCAGAAGTAACCTCAAAGTCTTCATGTAGTTAATACCTATTAATTTATATTTTTTCTGTTTTCCACATTTACTTTTTATAATACTAGTGTTCTCACATGCTAATGCTAAAATTCTTAAAGCCACATTAAAGCTTCTAACCATGCCATTACTCAGAGTTAGTACAGTTGTCTTGGTGATAACTTGCCTCAGTGGAAATACACTTTTCCTCAATAGACTGGGGAATAGCTTGTATCTATAGGACTTTCTAGATTCTGACTACTTTCCTGCCTACTTGAAGGAGCAGAATCTAAGTGTTTATACTGATTGTCTCCTAGAACAGCAATCTTCAAACTGATGTATATATTACAATCTACTGAGATAGGAAAGACAATATAGAAAATTTTATTTATATTTTTTGAAATGTTATTCCTGAAAATATTTTTGTCCATATTTTATAATGTCAATAAAATAGTATAATAGGGTATGTCTATAATTTATAAATAAACATATGTTTAGTATTACATGCTGTCTTAGTTCATTCTAGCTGTTATAACAAAATACCTTAAACTGGGTAATTTATAAAAAACAGGAATTTATTGCTTACAGTTCTAGAGTCTGTAAAGTTCAAGATCAAGGTACCAGTAGATTTAGTGTCTGGTGGGAGCTTGCTCTCTGTTCCAATGATAGTGCCTTTTTGCTATGTCCTCACATGGCAGATGGGCAAAAAGGGACCTCAAGCTCTTTTATAAGGTCATGACTCCCATTCATGAGGGGCCTAATTACCTCCTAAAAGCTCGTCTCTTAACACTATTGTACTAGGATTAAGTTTCAATATGAATTTTGGATGACCACAAATATTCAAACCACAGCATTCCGCCCCTGCCCCCCCAAATTTATGACCTTCTCACATACAAATAACATTAATTCCATCCTAGTAACTGAATACATTAATTCTATCCTAGTAGTCCCCACATTTTTTACTTATTCCAGCACTAACTCAAAAGTCTACTGTCCAGAGTCTTATCTAAAGATAATTTAAATCAGATATGGATGAGACTCAAGGTATGATTCATTCTGAGGCAAATTGCTCCCAGCTGTGAATCTGTGAAATCAAATAAGTTATATGCTTCCAAAATACCATGGTGGGACAGGCATTCTCATTCCAAATAGGAGAAATAGGGAAGAAGAAAGGTACCAAGTATGGCCAAAACTCAACAAGGCAAACAACATTAAATCTCAAGGTTTGAGAATAATTTTAGACTCTGTGTCACACTTTCTGGACACAATGGGGTGAGGGTTATGCCCCCAAAACTCAGAGCAGCCCTGTTCCCTAGCTTTGCTGAGTGCAGCCCACACAGCAGCTCTCATGCATGCAGCTCTCCTGGGCTGGAGTTGCATGCTGGTGGCTTATTCCAGCACTAATTCAAAAGTCTGAAGTCCAGAGTCTCTTCTAATGATCATTTAAATCATATATGGATGAGACTCAAGATATGATTCATCCTGAGACAAATTTCTCTCCAGCTGTGAATCTGTGAAATCAAACAAGTTATATGCTTCCAAAATACAATGGCAAGACAGGCATAAGATACACAATCTCATTCCAAAAGGGATAAATAGGTGGTCCAGAGTCTTGAAGGTGGTTCTGCCCACACAGCTCTCCTGAACTTTGCCCGAGTGGGGGCTCTCTTTGATAGTCCCAAACCCTCTGCTCCACTAAGCATTGCCCTAATGGGGACTCTGCAGTGACTCAGACCCCATGGATCTGCTGAGTATTGCCTAGTAGGGGTTGTCTGTGGTAGCTCTGCCTTGGCCTTGGCCCTCAGGCTCTCTGGGGTATCCTTTGAAATCTAGGTGGAGGTCACTATGCCCCCACAGATCTTGAACTCTATGTACCTACGGAGTTGTCACATGTGGATGTGGCCATGGTTTACTGCCTGTGCTTTCCAATGGGGCAGCCCAAGCCTGAATCCATTTGAACCATAACTGGGGTATCTAAGAGCACTGCTTCTGAATTTGGGGAACAGAGACTTGTGGAGTGCTGAGTAGCAAGCCCTGAAAGCACACAGGATCCCTGTGATGCCAGATGGGGTACAGTGCAAAACTCATGGATTCTTTGACTCATTTCTAAAATGAATTTTAGAGTAGCCAGCAAAGTTTGCAAGCAAAGTTTATTTAGAAAGTAAATTAGAGAAAGAGAGAGAGATTCACCTCCCCAAGGTAGGGGAGAAGGTCAAAGCTAAGAAAACATGGCAGTCATAGCTCAAAGAGCCACACGGAGACACCAGAGTTTAACAGACCAATGATGACTGTTTGAAATTGTTTGCCTTTTAAACCCTCCCTTTGATGGGCGCAGGTCATTAAGGTGATTGGATGGTGGTCATTTCCACGTCATTACAAAGGGGCAGGAAAGTGCAGGTACTGATGTCAGGTGGTAGACGGCCGGCAGATGGGTGGGTTAGTCACATGATCACTGCCATGGTGATGGGATCTGTGTCATGAAGGTCTCTAAGGGCTGATTGGGTTAACTTGTTTACAAAACAAGCTGGGGAGATGGTGAGGTTGAGCCTTTTAACTTCAACAGGGAATCTGAAGGATTTTTAGTGATTATGAGCTGAAAGATTGGACTTCCCTATTCTTACATCTGATGGGATTTTCTTTGGATTGACTGAAGGGGTGGAGTAGGCTGCCAGCTTTGGCCTGCAGTAAAAAGTAATTTTTTTAAATCTCCAAATGCTTCCTAAAACCTACCTATGGGAAATTTATCTATGTCTAACCTGTTCTAACTATACTGCCTCACCTGAACCCTTTTTTGAAACTTCTCTGCCCCTAGCACTTTGAGCCTGGGTTTGTGATGGTGGCTTTCCTGACAATCTACAAAATGCCTTCAGGGACTTTCTTTCATTGCCTTCACAAATGGCATCTGGCTTCTTTTTATCAACCCTAACCTCCTTATATCACTTGGCCACACCTTTGGTGTTCTCTTCTGAACACACTTTTTCCTTCTTTTCACCGTACCATTCTGAGAATTTTCCAAATCTTTGGGTTTTTCTCATTTGATTATAAATTCCATTTTTAATTCATTGTCTTTTTGCATTTTTCTATAAGCAGTCAAGAGAAGCCGTGCCATATTCTTAACACTTTGCTTAGAGATTTCTTCCACCAAATTTCCTATTTTATTGCTCTTAAATTCTGCCTTGCACAAAACATTAGGACACAAACGCAATTCAGCCAAGTCTTTTGACATGTTATAACAAAGATGGTTGTTCCTCCTGTTTCCAGTAAGATATTTCTCATTTCCATCTAAGACATAATCAGAATGGTCTTTCTTGCCTATATTTCTACCGATATTCTGTTAACAGCCACTTAAATTAATCTCTAAGAAGATCAAGACTCTTTTTACAGCTCTCCTCTTTTTCTGAGCGCTCACCTGCACTGCCCTTAATGGTCCTCCTTTCATGGCAATGCACTTCAAAACTCTTCTTGCTCTATTTTTTACCCTATTCCAAAGCTACTTCTACATTTTTAGGTATTTGTTACAGCAACACCCCACTTCTGGTACCAATATCTGCCTCTGTCTGTTCATTCCAGAACAACAGTACCTAACACTGTGTAGCTTATATATAGTAAAAATTTATTTCTCACAGTCTAGAGTCTGGGAACTCCAAGGTCAAGGTGCTGGCTGGTTCAGTATCCGGTGAAGGCTTGCCCTCTGCTTCATAGATGGTACCTAGATGCTGTATACTTACATGACAGAAGAAATGAATGCTGTGTCCTCATATAATAGAAGGGCTAGAAGGGAGGAAAAAAGGAACAAAGAGGCTCCCTCAAACCCTTTTATAAAGGCACTAATCTCATTCCTAGAAGTAGAGCCCTCATGACCTAATCACCTCATACATGCCCTGTCTCTTAATACTATTGCATTGGGGAATTGAGTTTCAACATGAATTTTAGAGGTCTGCAAACATACAAACCACTGCACATACAAACCATTGATCACATTTTTTTTAACTTATATGAATGTGTGTTTATGAGAGAGGTTGAGACTTGTCTTATAAAATCCATGCTCCCTCCTCCCTTTTTCTTCCTTCTCTCCTTTCTTCCTTTCTCCTTCTTTTGAAGAACACACTTTTTTTTAAGCTGGGTTCTTTGCCACTTATCTAAAATCATTACATTCTTTGGCTTTCTTTTCAGTTAAATAGAGCCTGTGACTAAATTTTGACTAATAAAATATAAGCTTCCTAGAGGGTGCCTTGAAAGGGAGAAGTTATGCCTTTGCTCAATTCTTTTCCAACCTATTGCATAAATCTCAATGTGATGCCTGACATACAGCCAGCTTGGTTATTGCAATCATTGTAGAAGAAAGAGACTAATCTCTGAAGACCCAGTAGAGCTGTCATACTAGCACCAGACAGCATAATTATGATTTGTTATCTTGTTTAAACCATTGTTTTAGAGATCTCTATTTCTTGCAACCAAATCCAAGATTAACTGATAAGGTGTTCGTATCAAAGCAATTGAAGTCCATTTTATTTGAGCCTTCATCCTTTCCATTCAGCAATTTATACCAGATGCCTGGATTATAGACTAGGCAAGAGTGGGCAGTAGCTTGTTATGTACCTAGGAAATCACTATCTATCAGTACAATGAAACTGTTGGCATTTTCCTGAAAGTCAGTTATTTAGTGTAGGAGCATTAATTTTCCCACGAGTTTCAGGTGTTCAAGGACAGTGGTATAAAATTTTTATAAAAGCAAACTGGTACACACCCAAAGAAAAGGTCTTCTTGCCATCTGTGTCCATTCTTTCTCAGAGCAAGTGAAGACAATACCATGTTTTTTCAAGTTCTTAAATAATAATGCACATACCAGAGATGAGAAGAAACCATGCCAAAGATCTCTTTATTTGTAATTAGAAAAAGATTTAGAGAGGCTTGTTATAGGTCTTTGCACTTTTCCTTTTTTGATTAAATTTTGAAGATTTTTCAAAAGCAGCTAGCTATTAATAATAATCAATAGAGGAAAAGAAGTGGATATGCTTAGCATAGAGGGACATATTTTTATTCAGTGTTATTACCTGCAGAGTGTTAGCTCATCAGTCCTTTTATGAAGGGTCCCTGGTTGCCTCTTTGCCCACCCCCCACCGCCCCGTACTTCCCCAGAATGTTGACTCCTTTATGCTCTCCATCCCCTTGAACATCCACCATCATGCCTGTTCTCCCCATACAGTGCACGCTTCTCCCACTCCTAGTCTCAGCTTTGACATCGCTATGCGTGGGGTCTCCTCTGAAAAATTCCTTTTCTGTGCTCCTATAGTATTTAGTACTTTACTATTCCTAGCAGATATCATGCTGTTTCCTAATTGCTGGTCAGTTGTTTGTGTTCCTGACTACTCTAAAATCTCCACTAAGACACCTCCTAATTCAGCACCTAGTTCAGCACTTGACACCTAATAGGTGCTCAATAACTATGGAATGATGGATAACTATTTTATTGTATAAAATAGTTTGACTCTTTTATCTATGTCACCCTGAAGTCAATGGAGAAATTGACTCCAATCTCATAAATACCATAAAATTTGAGCGTGTCAATAATTCTTCACCTAATTACTGCAAAGTATTATTTTAATGGCATCTTTTATGGTTTTATTTGTATGTTTTCCTATGTACTTGGGAGGAAAAAGCTAGAAAACAATGACATGTGTTTGAATTCCAGATTCAGGACCATCACGTGTACAGTGTGTCTTTATGAGTGCCCCTATCCTGGGTCTTCCTCAAACTACAGAGGCTGCTGGTAGAGTATTGCAATGGCAAGCATACATAGTCACTATTCACCCCATTTTGAATGCTAAAGACATTTTTGCTGTTAGGAAGGAACTCACAACATCTGTATGTTCTGTATTTGTTTAATTTTTTTAGAGAGGTCTTGCTCTGTCACCCAGGTTCAAATGCTGTAGCATCATAGCTCACTGTAGTCTCAAACTCCTGGGTTCAAGCAATCTTGTCTCAACCTTCCAGGTAGCTAGGACTACAGATTGCACTGCTATGCCCAGCTAACTTAAAAAAACAAAACGAAAGGGGAAAAAAATCTTTTTTATAGCGATGAAGTCGCATTGTGTTTTCCAGACTGGTTTTGAACTCCAGGTCTCAAATGATCCTCCTACCTCAGCCTCCCAAAATGCTGGGATTACAGACATGAGCCACTGTGCCCAGCCTGTGTTTGTTTAACATTTAACATTTATTGAGCACCTTTCATAAGTCAAGCGTTGTACACACTTAGCTAAATATTTGTATTTAAATTTTTGATAAGGCTGGGCGCAGTAGCTCAAGCCTGTAATTCCAGCACTTTGGGAGGCCAAGGTGAGAGGATTGCCTGAGCCCAGGGGTTCAAGACCAGCCTGGGCAACTTGATGAGACCTCGTCTCTACAATATATCAAAAAATTAGCTGGGCATGGTAGCGCATGCCTGTAGTTCCAGCTACTTGAAAGACTGAGGCAGAAGGATCGTCTGAGCCCAGAAGGTATATAATGTTAGTACCTTTGTTTTACAGATGAAGAAACTGAGGCAAGCTCAGGCAAACTGGCTCCAGAGCCCAGACTCTGAAGCAATTGCTGCCTTTTACGATGTGAACAGCAGTAAGCAGAATTACATGTGTGTGGGTACAAAATGCAGAGGTTGTTACATATGTAACTGTTGTGTTGACATGGCACAACTTGTTAGATGTAACTATCAAAAAAAGTTGACACCTCTTTAAATCCACTTTGTGCAGCAAGTTCTTTCCTTGCCTCATGATGTAAGTTCAGGCAAGTCCCATGACTTTTCTGGACACTCTAAGATAAAAAATATGTTCTATAGCATTCTTTGCATAAGTACACAGATTCAATTTAATAATGAAAATATCTAGCCTATGTAATACTTAATATTAAAAACTTTATTGACTGGGTGCAGTGACTCAAGCCTGTAATCCCAGCACTTTGGGAGGCCGAGGCGAGAGGATTGCCTGAGTGCAGGGGTTCAAGACCAGCCTTAGCAACTTGGTGAGACCTTTTCTCTACAATAAATCAAAAAATTAGCCTGGCATGGTGGTACGTTCCTGTAGTTCCAGCTACTTGGAAGGCTGAGGCTGGAGTATCACCTGAGCCCAGCAGGTCAAGTCTGCAATGGCCATAAGCGTGCCACTGCACTCCAGCCTGGGCAACAGAGTGAGACTCTGACTCAAAACAAACAAACAAACAAAAACAACTTTATTTACCATTAAGGCTTCTCCCCACAAGCTCTCTTACATAAGCCCCTTAGAGGCAGGAAAGGAAGAAAGGAAGATGTTCTCTTTTTTTCCCCATCTTGCCTTCTACTCTTCTATACTCCATTTATTAACACCAGTTTCCAGCTACTCACAATTTGGAGCACTAGGAGAGAGAGGAAGAAATAGGTTCTTCCATAGTAAGTTCCATATTGGTGACCTAGTATTGGACTTGGAGGACGTTAAAAATGAATTCCTGTTAATGCTTTCATGGGTTCTTTTTAGACTTTCTCCTCTGAGGTTTCTTTTAATGTGGTGAAGTATGTCCATTCTGGCTCAGAAAGTCAATGGTCCCACCAGTGATTTTGTTGAAATGATGACCCTTTCCAGATGGTCTTCTAGGACATGACCATAGGTGACACCATTCTAATTCCCTCTTACAAAATGTCACATCTGGTCCATAGAAAACATGCACATCTTATGAACCCCAGTGAACTCTGGGAATCGACAACCTTCTCTTTGCTTTACTGTGAGGGCAGCTAACCAGTCACTTGGCCATTAGGTTTCTCATGCATGAGTCAGACACCAGTTCATATGCACATCAAACTGCAATGGACACACATAAGGGTTTACAAGATTATGTTCCTGCGGTGAGGAAAGACATCTCCCATGCTTTTGAGTCGAATTTATAGCCTTATCGATAACTTTTTCCAAATAAGTTATCTTCTTTAGTTTTGGACTCCAAAACTTTGATGTAGGTATGACATTTAAGAATTGTCTAACTGGTTCTCAGAAACATCCTTTGGAAATTCAACATATGGCCTAACACCTCCTTTAGAATGTGTTAATTATTGTCTCAGTGCTTGAGCCAAATCTTCCATTTTAATATTTCATTATATATAATAATTACTTCTGGATAAAATGGATGTCCACACTTCTGTGTGCTTTCTTTTCTTCACCTATTTTCTTCCCTTTCTCTCTCTCCTGTAAAACTGAATTGGAGGCCTATAAGTGGGAAGAATAAGGGAGTGCTGCATATTTCACATAACTACTCAGATGGTGAGGAAGATGTTCAAAGAGCCCCGTGATTAAAGACAGAACAATCATTTATCTCATATCTCTTGATATGTTACTATTCCCTCCATTTGGGTTGGCCTGTTAATGTTCCTCCTAATGAGTTTCTATATGAGCGATAGCTCGATGTAGTGGTTATGCACAGAGTCTGGGGATAGGCCAGTTGGGTCAAACCCCAGCTCCACAATTTATAGTTGTATGTCTTTGGACAAGCTAGTTAATCTCTGTGAACCTCGCTCTTCTTATCATTAGAATGGGGGTAATAGTACTTACTCACAGAGTTTAGAATTAAGTGAATTAATATCTGTAAGACTCTTAGAACAGGCCTGGTACATAGCAAGTGCTATGTAAGTAATAGCAGTACTTTCAATTACTACTAAATTCTTTAAAGTTCTGTTTAAATATCACATAGTTTGTGAAGCTTTTTGGGATTGTCCCAATTAGAATTAGCCAGCTTCTATGCCATGGTGTCAGAACAAATAAATGGTCTACCACCACCCTTCTCATAGGCCACCAAAGTTAGTGTATCTATCTTCTCCACTAGCCAGTGATTGTGTCAAAGTTATTGTATTTCTTGCTGGACACAGTGCTTAAGCATAGTAGATGTGGTCAGAAAATGTTACTTCTTTACCCTCTTAGTTTTGTAGAATGATTGACTCTAACTCTTCAAATCTAAAAATGAATTTATAACATTTAAAGAATATTACAAAATAAGAATGTTTTTTGAAAAATTTGGATGCAGAAGGCGGATACCATGGAAATTAAAAGAAAATATTTTTTATAATTATTAATAAAGTTTGCTATATATTTGCATTGGATATGAGAACAAGAAAACTTATTCCATTTCCTATACCTAGTAACAAAAGCCACAGTTTATCAAAATATCAACGTCTTAAAGCAAACTATTTAGAACAAGAATTCCTCTAGAAACTGAGACCATATTAATGAAAAATGAAAGCCTAGATTTCACTTTTTGTATATACTGTCATTTCTGGTTTCCTCTGTGTAAAATCAAGATGGGCATGTCTGAGCTGTGTCTGAAGCACCTTTGTGGCAGCAGTGATAAGGTGAACTCTGGCACAATCTGTGTAGTTTCCAGAGCAAAGACTTTGAAAACACCATGACTAGTTATAACAAATGTGTTGTTTAGACAGGTACTGCCTCATTTTATCTGTCTACCCCGAGGGACCTGGAGCTTTACTATTCTCATGCTCCCTCAGTCTCAGCCCTGTCATCCAGTATAATGGTGTAGTTAAATGAATTGTACTTGGAAATGCTTTTACTTTAGTCAAGGTCGAGCGGGTTTTAACATCTCACAACCAGTTCCTGATAAGCCACTCACAGGTGTATGATACCCTTAATGGTAGTGATCCTTGGGTGGATAGGTGAAGACAGGTGATTATTGATGGGAGGAGGCCTAGTTTAGTTGTGAACTATAATAGTCATTTTTTTTAAACTGAGGGCTAAGAACCATATTTATAGAAACACATTTACAAAACTATTGGAATTATTGGAATTTTTAAAATTTTCTTTACTGAATCTCATGTTTAAAATAACTCTTTTCTGATGCAATGGAAAAGAAAAGGCTGAGGACATTTTCTCTTATCCTCAGCAACCTTGAAGAGTCCACCTCCAACATTCTTCAGGGAATCTGCAACATTACTCTAAAGAAAGTTGTAAGCCGGGCTCGGTGGCTCAGCCTGTAATCCCGTGCCTTTGGGAGGCTGAGGTGAGTGGATTGCCTGAGCCCACGGATTCGAGACCCGCCTGGGCAACTTGGAGAGACCTCATCTGTACAATAAATCAAAAATCAGCCGGGCGTGGTAGCGTGTTCCTGTAGTTCCAGCTACTCAGAAGGCTGAGGCGGAAAGATCACCGGAGCCCAGCAGGTTGAGGCTGCGATGGCCGGGAATGGCCACTGCACTCCAGTCTGGGTGACAGAGTGAGACTCCAACTCAAAAAAAAAAAAAAAAAAAAAAGAAAGTTGTAGCAGCTTGTTATCAGCATATCTGACTGTTGCTTTCCTGCCATATAGCAACTAGACACTTTTGTTTCAGAATGTTCCTAAATGTAACACAGTAAAACTTCTTGATAGGGATGCTTTACAAAAGATGTCACTGAAGAGAGCCAGTTTTGGAGGTTAAGGTGTTGACTCTGACATAAGTTTTTCTCCATCTATCTAAGCTTAGTTTGGGTGAGTTATATATTGGCCAAGATCTAGCTAATAATTGTCCTTAATTCCAAGCATTTCAGGTAGAAAATTACAACAACTAAATTGCCAACCAAAAAATGATGATCAGTTGAAATCTGTTTTACACTTATAAATACATTTCAAAATATTATCCATATTTCAAATATGGAATGATATTTGACACGCAGGCACAACTTGGTTCAAACATACCAAGTGTTCTACAATATTTCGAGGAGTTGTTTGGTAAGAAGAATTACATAAGGAATAGAAAACTAACTGGAAATATTAGCACAACATACCAAAATTTAGCGTAAACATTTTAGTTATAATTCATATAAATTATTTATAAGCCCTTTCTACTAAGCATTTGCAAATGTTTCTCTGAAATATTTTCTGAGCAATATTTTCCTCCTAAATTCCTTATGTTTACTGTTCCAAGTGTCTCTTCTGAAGTGTGGGAATCATTTGTGATTGTAGCTGAAGGTTATATGGCATATCTATATAATTACCTCCATTTTCTAATTCATGTGTCTCCATGGCCATAATCAAAGGATATAAGATAAAGATTCCAGTAAATATCTCTTGAAACTGCGGGTGTTTTAATTTTTTTCCCACAAACAGCATTTTATTAAGATGTATTGTTAAACATATGGACTGTGTCTTTTTTTTTCTATCAGTCAGTTTTTAAAATGAATATCGTTGCTAATCAGTGAAGATTTATTTAGAGGATAAAAAAGAAAAAATCAATCCCTAAGAATGAGTCATTACCAGCTAGCTACCTTTTATTCTCTTTAGTTGGTGAAAATTGTATTGATCTAAAAAAAAATTAAAAACTAGACTCAGGAATATGGGTTTCAGTTTGCTTGTGAGCAAGATTGCCTTGTGGCAGCTGCATCTCAACTGCAGAATCAAAAGCTTGGGACAAGATTTTGCATCAGACTCATGGTAGTTTATTCCATTAGCTGGTGTGGCAGTGACTTCTAGCCATCTTCCTTGCCTGGAGGGGAATGTTTACACACATGCATAACTTCTGTCCCTGTTGGAGAAGACCTCACAGTCCCAGTCATAATACAATTTGGCATCCCCATTTATGGTCCAGTGACCAAAGTTTAGACTATAGCATAGTGGCCATTTCATTATTTTTATAACTTACACAAGAAGATTTTTTTGTCTTATAGCAGGCATGTCTGTGTTTTATAAAATGCACTGCAATATCCTAGGCACAGGGAAATCTGCGTATTAAGGAAGATTTAGTGATTGGGGCACAGAACTGAGGAGAGTTTTGACAAGTTTGCCATGGTTGCCTGCTCCTCGAGTGTTTTCCTGCCCAGGTTGTACCCAATGCCAGAACTTTGTGGTCTGAGAAGCATGGTAATGGAGAATGAAGAGTTTCATTTTCAGAAACTTGCTTTGCCCACACATTTCTTTGCTCCACACCTCTACCCCATTCTCCTAACGTCAGTATCCCCAGCTGGTAGTTATAGGGAAGATGGGGCTGAGTTACAATCTATTCAGTTGTCACTGTGGGAAGAGCCTAGAAGATAGACCTTGATTTCTGCACAGAAATAGCAGCATGTGTTGTCTTTTAAGTATGTCTTTTAAACTCTTAGTAACATTTACCATAGAAACAACAATTTGTGTATATTTTTACATTGATTACAATATATAGCATTTATTTGCCAAAAGAAGAAAGAAAAAAGATTGGACCCAACTGTTATGTGGAGAAAATGGATTGTATTATTTCTTTGTTTTCATATGAAAGAGAAAATATTCATGCTAATATTAGCTAGTGTGATAGTGACTTCTAGCTCGCTAGAAGTCAAGTGGGCTTTGGAGTCAGATCTGTTGGAATTTGAATCCTGACTTGTCTCCTATTACCTGGCTCAGTACTGGCAAGCTTCTTAGCTTCCCTGTGCCTGATTTCTCTCTCTCTCTCTCTCTCTCTCTCTCTCTCTCTCTCTCTCCCCCCCCCCCCCCTCAAAGACAGAGATGGCACATATCTTAAAGAGCGGTGGTTTTCCAGAATTAAATGAAATAAAAGTACTAAATAAGTGTTAGCTCCTTAACTAATTATATAACTCCTGTTTCTCTCGCTGCTATTACTATTAATATTATTATTTCACCCATTACTGAAAACTCTTCAGGCTTTTCATTGCTCCAGCCTCAACCAATTCTGCTTACTTGACTATAATTCTTACTTATGTTTTCCAAATATTTCAAAATATTTTTATCCTGGAAATTTCTCCTTTTTCACATCTATTGAAATCCTATACCTCTTTTAAGTGCCAGCTCAGATGTATCCTCTCACTAAATCTTCATCTGTCTACCCAGGTAAAATCAATCTTTCACACAGCTGTGCTCAGATACCTAGCTTTTCACCTTTATTATAGCCTGTCCATTCTTTCTTATCATGTGGTTGTTTACACCTCTCTCTCATCTATCTCATATTATATTGCAAGGTATTTCAAACATTCTTTTTCTTTTCTTTCTTTCTTATTTTTATTTTTTTATTTTTTGAGTCGAAGTCTCACTATATTGCCCAGGCTGGAGTGCAGTGGCATGCTGACAGCCGCTGCAGCCTCGACCTGCTGGGCTCAGGCGATCCTTCCACCTCAGTTTTCCAAATAACTGGAATTACAGGCATTCACTACCTCGCCTGGCTAGTTTTTGATTTATTATAGAGACGAGGGCTCACCAAGTAACCCAGACAGGTCTCAAACCCCTGGGCTCAGGCAATCCTCTCGCCTCAGCCTCTTAAAGTGCTGGGATGATTACAGGCTTGAGCCTCCATGCCTGGGCTCAAACATTTTCTTACTTATCTTTATCCTCTTCCCTCCCACCAGTCCCTACCAGTAAGCACAAAGCTTTTTCACATGGTTACAATTCAATCAATACTTGTTGAATTAAATTGTTTTCCAGAATTCTGTAATAGCAAGGATTTCCATTCTTTGCTAGTAAAGTGAAAATTGAGGGTCATACTGATAGCTCTGAGGTAATAGAAGAGATTGAAATCTTCTCTAAATAGCCAAATCACATTCAACATGTTTTAGAATTGTGTTTTTTGTCATTTTCCTTTTCCAACTGGTCACCCATGAATGACAGCTCAACATTTAACCAGATTTTTTGGTTTACTAGAAAATCTTATTTCCTGCTATATAGTTAGCCCTTCTTGAGGTAATATAACTTGTGGTCTCTGATTCTTCATAAATGAAATCTTCAAAGTAACAGAATACAAGGTACCTGTAGGATTTGTGTCTCAGTATGAAAAAACCTGAAAGATACCTTCACTTCCTATAAATCTCCATGTTTCTTAGTTTGAATGTTTTCATTGGGTAAACTATTTGCAAGGAAAAACTGCAATAAGCAACAATAATAACAATAAAAATAATATTTAAAACTGCTAGCCTTAATTGAGCTACTTGCCAGAGACTGTTCAAGTGCTTCACAGTGCATTATTTCATTTAGTTTTTGCAACAACCCTGAACAATCTGAGACTTAGGGAGGTTAAAATTTTCCCAGGTCATACACACAGAGTTGGTATCTGTCCCTTACAGCTTGTCTTTGGTATGGGCCAGTCTGTGTGATGCCCAAGTCCACACATTTCCCCAGTACACTAAGCCACCTCTCAATTATAACACTAGATCTAGGAGGAGTATAGGATGATAATTTCATTGGAGAGAAGCAAGAGAATTCTTACTGAAGCTGATTTTGTATAGCAAGTATACTATTTTTACATGTTGTATATTAATCTTGATGATGACTGGGATGAGAGTGGAGGGGAGCTGAGAGAAAGGACGCATGAGTTTTCCCAAAGCATCACTTAGTACTGCGGTTACTGTCAGTTCAGAGTCATGAAGGAGAAATATATGTCCCTACATACCTGTGAATTAAAATTCACTTTTCAATTTCACCTATACTGGAATAACAGGTTACAAGGATCCAAAATTATTCCTTTCCATTTTAAAGGCATATTCACAACCACTAAGATAAATGCACTTAAAAGATTTTAGAGACCAGGCATGGTAGCACAAGCCTGCATTTTGGTATGCCTCAACCAGCATTTTTGGAGGCTGAAGCAAGTGGATTGCCTGAGTTCAGAGGTTCGAGACCAACCTGGGCAATCGGGTGAGACCTCATCTCTACAATAAAAATAAATAAATAAATAAATAAATAAATAAATAAATAAATAAATAAGCCAGGTGTGGTAGCATGCGCCTGTAAGTTCCAGCTACTTGGAAGGCTGAGGTGGAAGGATGGCCTGAGCCCAGCAGGTCAAGGCTGCAGTGGCCAGGAGCGTGCCACTGCACTCCAGCCTGGGTGACAGAGCAAGACTCTGACTCAAAAAAATAAATAAATAAAAAGAAAGATTTTAGAAAAATTTAACATATACTGAGTCTCCAAGGGTTATCCTCTTATGAACATGAGAAAGCAAACCTGAGAACAGAAAGTTCCCAGCCAGTATCCTGTTCCTCAGCAATTAGTAGTGGAGCAAAGACGAGGTTATATATATTTTTTCTGTCCCCAGTACTTTATTTTTATTTTTTTATTTTAAAGATGTGGGATACAATTCAGGATTAGGTATACAGGTGGTCATCGTACAGGTAAAGTCTGGGCCTCCCTTTGGTCCTCACTTTGCCTGGTTTGAGATCAGGTACCCTTATTGATGTTGCGTTCTCCCACCCTCACCCTGGTAGTATCCTACTACTGCCAATCCATTTCTTATAGTAAATGTTCAGCGTCCGCTTATGAGTGAGAACATGTGGTACACTGTTCTTTGTGTCTGAGATAGATCACTGAGTATGATAGACTCTAAATCCATCCAAGTTGCTGTGAAGTTGCTGCAAAATCCATGTGTTTGTCCTTCTTTATGGCTGTGTAATAATTCCATTGTGTATATGTACCACATTTTTTTCATCCATTGGAAAGGTTATATCTTATTTTGCAAGTTTTAGATTGTTTTATTGTATGTACATGAAACATCCTGTGGCTTCACTGAATTATTTTAAGATAATATTACTGACACAGTCATTTTTACTTACAAACCTCAAACAATTATGACAATATCCTCTTGCAGTGGTGAACAGTTCCATTATTGTTTATATTGTTGCTTAAGCTCATCCCTTTAGTTCTCTTTTATTTCTTTCATTAATTCTTACAAGAGCCTTGAAGAAGAGCGATTACTTTTTACATAAATGTTTTGTTAGAATAAGTACCGGGCTCAACTAGGGGCTCTGACTCTTTAATCCTTTAACCGACTTTCTAGAATAAAACCAAATATATTTCTGTTGCATCTTCCTCTTAATAATTACACCTTAATTCCAATTTTGGTATGTCTTAAAATTTTGTTATTTGTGATCTCTTGCTTTTAGCTTCCTACTTCATAGCCCCTTACTGTGGTTCCTCTGTGAGTTTCTTTTTCTTTTTTTCTTTTTTGCAGCAGAAGTGAGACTTTAATGATGGTCTTACAAGATCTGGTGTCTAGTGGGCAGGCACCTGTGAGTTTCAGCAGTAACAGCGATCTGCCCATGCCCCTCTTAGCTAATTTTTCAGACATTATGAGATTTCCAGGATTTTCATTGGAATGCATCAGGTCATCCAAAATTGTGATTTTTAGACTTCAAACACTAAGATGTAAAATAACTCTTGAGTTTTACAGCTGTCAGGAGCAAGAACATATTGGATCGGTTTAAGCCAAAAATATTTCATCTCCAATTTGATTTACTTGATATTTTGGCTAGAAGTGCAGAAATGCCATAAATAGTGGGTGGTGATTTACAGTGTAACTACATAAAAGAGTGCTATAATTCAGAACCACAGGATAGAGCATGTGATGAACTCTTGTTATTGTAATAGGGCCAGAATTGATAGCGTCTTCTCATTTAAACCTGTTTGTTTTCTGTGACGATCACAGTGCAAGGTCATTTGACAATGCAAATGACATTCTGCTTCTTTGATTGTTCCTTCAAAGATGTTCAAGCATGCTAAAGTGTCTTGTATTCTACTGAAACACAAAACTGTTATTTTATGAACATCCCAGATTTAAGAGAACATCTTATTAATTTATACATTTGTCAAACAGGAAAATATTAGGATATATTTTGAGAAGTAAATTTCCGTATTTTTTTTCAGAGTGGTTTTTTTTTCAGAGCACAGTAACTTCATTTGTTAAATATTCTATCGCTCTTAAATTGCCTATTTTTAAAACATTTACTGATCAATTTTCTGTGGTACTCTTGGCTGTGTATTACATGAATAATTGAAATTAAAATTAGTGAAAGGAGACCTTACTTCTTATCTCCTTGAAATACCTATTCCTGAAATTATGAACTCTAAATTGTCCCTTCATATTTGTTTCTGTGTTGACTCATTCATGTACCATAAATGCCCATGTCCAGTGGTGTAGGAGACCAGTTTGTAACAAAAGTCGTAGACTTTTCTTTTATTCCTACCTTTGCTCTTTTCTCCCACTTGCATTCCAATGTTTACCTGGATTCAGATCTTTTGATCTTTGCTTTGACTCTCTCACCTTAACTTTCTGAGCTGTGTCATTAGTTGTTTGGTTTCCCTTATTTCAACCTTCAGTGTTTCCTACGGCAGAGTGTTCTTAGGCAAGTAATGGGTTGGAATAAGTTACAGGTCTATCTGGGATGTTATGTCACTCAGGCAGGAGGACCCCTTGATCTAGTCACCTACAGCTTCAGACAACCTCATTTGTTTACGCCAGTGTGCCAGTGTGCGAAACAAATATTAGCATTTTTAATGTATGCCCTGACTTAGCTAGGTATCTTCTAGCTTTTGCTGCTTCTGGCTATTTCTGACCTAGTGTCTGCACCTGAGGTTCCCAGTTTGGAATCACACCCAGCTAAATCTGCCTTTCATGACTCAGGGCCATGATCTCTTATCCTTGAGGATCCCATACTCCTCAAGTCCCTCTGATCTTCCTTGCCCTTTATACTCTGAAGCACTTCAGTCACCTCCAACTCTTCCTTTTAAGCTTTAGCTGTTGCCACCCTCCTCCCAGGATAGTTTCCAAGAACCTGGATCCCAGCACTCTCAGCCCCCTGGTTTCTGTTTATTCTATCATACTTCTCTGCCAACTTCTAGCTTTGGGTAAAAACCTGCTCTTCACCTTTTGGTTTTTATACTAGGATAACTGAATGACAGTGAAGAAAACCCAATCACTGAGCAGATTGGTACAAACAACTGAAATTTATCATCTCTTCAATTGGACAGCAGCAGTTATTTTGATGTATTCCTATTAAACTCCCTAATCCAGTGCCAGAGTTTGCTGCAGGTATCTACCACTGTCTTCAAAATTTCTACTTCACACCTAACTCTTCTAAAAAGATAGAATCCTTACTACTTCACTGAACATTTGAAGTTGTAAGTGTCCTCAAACTTCCTGTTTTTACATCAGTCAACATGTCTGTATTTCCTCTTACTTCTTACCTCACTGAAGTAAGAGATGTAGATTCAGAAACCCGGGAGCTATCATTGACTCCTCTTTAACCTTCACTGTCCACACTTAACTTTCAATGAATAGAGAGGTCCCTCTTTTGGTCTTAACTGATTCCTTTATCTATGCTTTACAGCTCATTCCCTCCATGTCCCAGGGGCTGTACTTTATCAATTATGCCCTTTTCTGCCTCCTCAATTTCTTTCTCCCTTTGCCTTCTTTCCCAACATGTAAACCTCACTTCCAAAAAATCTTCTCAATAATATTTTCTTCTCTAATACTATCTATTAATAACCTTTGCTCTTCCCTGACAGTAGTTTTGAAAGAGAAATCAGTTTTCAGTATCTCCACAGTTGCATTATCCATTTGTTCCTCCATCCATTAATCTGGGTTCTACCACCAAATCTCCACAGATGCTGTTCTCAATAGGGTTTCATTGACTTTCTAATTCCAAATCCAGTAGTAACATCTTAATGTCATTGTAAATAGCTTCCTTCTTGGAACCCTGTCTGCCTTGGTTTTTCATAGCATCACTCTCTTGGTTTATTTGTTCATTTATTTAACAAATACTTATGTACTGTGTTCCGGGTAATGTAATAAGTGCTCTGGATGCATACATAGCAAGCAATGTAGACAGAGTGCCTTCCCTTTGAGAGCTTATACTCTGCATTGTTTGTATCGTAGACTGTGCCTTTATGGTCTACTTAGATGCTGCCTGATTTTCAAATAAACCCTCCCTGGATGTTGCCAGACAGTAGTACTCTGTCTCCTGCTCTTTTTCTCATCTCAAGATGTCTCCTAGATAGACTTACTCAAATTCTCCAATTCTTTTATTCCGTATGTTCTTATGACATTCAAATATTTCATCATTCCAGACTTCTAAAATTAGATTTAACTCCATATTCTTAAGTGCTTACTTCTTCTCCTAGGTTTCTGGCTTCAATTACTAGCACCATCATCTTATATTAGAAAACTGGCAGTTGTCTTTGTCTCTGTTCTCCCCCTTACTTCTAATCACATTTGGTAAGTCCATATTTAATTAGTCAAAAAATTCTGCAGATTATATGTCCTCTATTCTTTTTTTTTCTTTTTTGAGTCATAGTCTCACTCTGTTCCCCCAAGCCGGAGTGCAGTGGCATGCTCACAGCCACCGCAGTCTCGACCTGCTGGGCTCAGGCAATCCTCTCACCTCCGCCTCCCAAACTTCTGGAATTATAGGCGTGAGCTACCGCGCCCGGCCCATGTTCTCTATTCTTAACATTTTTTTTCCTTTGAGTTGGAGTCTCACTCTGTCACCCAGGCTGGAGTGCAGCAGCATGCTCACAGCCACCACAGCCTCGACCTGCTGGGCTTAGG
This sequence comes from Tarsius wallacei, assembly GCA_963574415.1. Classification (NCBI taxonomy): domain Eukaryota; kingdom Metazoa; phylum Chordata; class Mammalia; order Primates; family Tarsiidae; genus Tarsius; species Tarsius wallacei. Next base: position 10,340 of record CAUYQG010101208.1, on the reverse strand, counting down.
TGATCCTTCCGTCTCAGCCTTTCACGTAGCTAGAACTACAGACACACGCCACCACACCCAGCTAATTTTTGTGATTTATTGTAGAGACGAGGTCTCACCAAGTTGCCCAGGTTAGTCTCAAACCCCCGAGCTCAGGCAATCCTCTTGCCTCGGCCTCCCAAATTGCTAGGATCACAGGCTGAGCCACTGCTATTCTTAACATTTTTAACAACCGTTTACTCTTTTCAGAGTTGATCGTTCCTTTCTTATACCATAAATGTTGGAATTAAAAAATGATGCACTGGCATAAAAGTGAAAGCTTATGAAATCAAATATTTGACCCTCTTCACCCTTTGGATTTGTTTCAAGACATTTTGTAACCTTGTTTTAGGCTGGCAACATTAATAATTACTTAAGAACTATCTCTTAGGACTTGAACAGATTAGTTCACAACAGGCAGGTATATTTCCTAGTAAATAATGAAAGTACCATGAAGTAAATTGAAAATTGTACTTTTTTTCATTCTGAGATACATTCATATGTTTATTTTTGTTCACCTAAAACATTCTGCTAGAAATTATATATCAATCTCTTTGCTCAAATGCAATCAACTGTTTGATGAGAGGTTGGAGGTGTTCTAACCAACTCCTAATTATATTTAGTAATGGATCAGTGTGGATGAAAGACATTTATAGATCATTGTAAACTGTCTTCTTAGGCAGTAGCTATAAACTCCTCCATGACTAAATCCTTTATGACATTGCAAATATGTTTAATATCCTTTTAGTTCTTTATAGTTATTTTTGTAGAAATAATAATGATGAACTGATCATGTATAAAAATGACTACTAGCTTTTTACCATTTGATTATACAATATGAATGGACTCTTTTTCCAAAAAGAAGTGATTTGATCTGGTCTAAGCAAATGCCTTACTGGAAAGTTTTCTTAGATTTAGCGTATTCCATGGAATCAAAGTAGCCAAGTGTAAAATGAAGGGCAGTGTTAGACAAACAGGATGAAGAAAGAGTCTCACTAGCCTCTCAGCTGGTTAATGAACTTAAGATGATTCTTACTAGTACTTAATTTTTCCCCCAAGAGACTTCTGAGTTTACTTTGCCTGATAGTTTTACTTTCTTTTCTTTTCTTTGAAAAAGGTAATTTCTTCTTAGTCTAGCAAAACCAAATAAGTAAATTGACATTTAGAGCACAAACACTTGACAAACTGGGTCAGACAAAGTTAACAGTCTAATGAATAGCTTACCATGCAATGTAATGTTCCATGTTGTCATCTGACTTCTGGTAGAGACAGTTGGAGATAGCACAGCCAGAGTACTGCTTCTGCCTGATGCAGAATTCATCACCTATGAAAATGGCTAAGATAAAGTCTCTTAGCAAGTAAGACAAAAGAACTATAAATATTACTGAGAATATTTACAGTCACACATTGTATTGAAATGTTGCATTGTTTAATGATGTGATAATATCATAAGAAAAACTTGGAGATGTTAGCAAAGAGTGATATTCCCAAGGGAAATTATCCAACCTGAAGTAACTTAGGCTCGATTTTTCGTATTCAGCAATCTGAACATTGTTATTAACACATTAAATCTGTGATTTTTTTCCCCACCACATATATTTAGCATGTATAGTTATGTTGACAATTTTATTTAGAAATTATAAAATCAATTGAGAATATTAGGAATTTGGGCAGCAACAAGCCTTTAAAATCTCCCCTTAAGATAGATTAGAAAACTATTATTTTCTGTATAATTGTAATTCAATACGATTTTTTAATACGTTCCACATTTTATGCTGAAACCTAGTCATTATATAAGCAATATTCTTCATAATACAAAGGCCTACTTGAAAACATCAAAGCTTTATTTTCTGAACACAGTATTCTGTCTCTAATCATATTTTGAGTTTCTTTGCTCCCTATTGCTTTTCATAGCTCATACTTAACCATTATTTTTACAAGGCAAACTGATTTTGTATATTGATCTATTTTAAAATATGAATGAGCTACACACTGAGGTTTTGAAACACCTAAGTAAAAGGAATTATCTATGGGAGATGGATAATGTGGGGAAGTGAAGCATAAATTGTGGAACACTTTTTAGTTCCTTTGATAAACCAAGAATTACTTGATGTCAAAACTAGACAAAAACATTACAAGAAAGCTACATACCAATGTTCCAGTAAACATAGACACAAAAATTCTTAAGAAAATCTTAACAAATTGATTCTAAATATATATAAAAAATGGTGATATATTATTCCTGGGTGGGGACTAGCCCATGAATGCAAGAATGTTTAACTCTCAAAGCCAATGTAAATTATCATACTAACATAAAGAAGGAGCAAAACCGTATGACCATCCCAACTGACATAGAAAATACATTTGACAAAGTTTAATTCATAATAAAAACTGAAAAATATTCATTAATAATAAAAATTCTGAGAAAACTAGGAATATAAGGGAACTTCTTCATTCTGATAAAGGGCATCTATAAAAATACACAGCAACATTATAGTTAATCATAATGTTTTCATAAATTATAATGGATCTCATAGTTATAAAGCATAATAAATGTTTTCTTTCTGAGATAGAAAACAAGGTAAAACATCTGATCTCATTCTTTTATTTAGTGTTGTACTGAGGATCTTAGTGCAGTACAACAAGAAAAAGAAATGAGAAGCATACAGATTAGGAAGTGAAGAGTAAATGTTTTGAAGACACGTTTGTATATATGGTAATTATTAAAGCATGTGCAAACACACTATTCGACATAGTATATGAGTTTAGTAAGATTGAAGAATACAAGGTCAATATACCCCCCAATTTGTTTCTCTATACTAGCAATAAACAATTGGAAATAAAAAATTTTAAGCAATATCGTTTACAATAGCATCAACACCTTGAATACACAGGGGTAAATTTACAAAATATTTGCAGCACTTATATTCTGAAAACTATAAAACATTGCTGAAGGTGACTGAAGGAGACCTACATAAATTGAAAAAATATACTGTGGTTCTTGCACAGCAAAGCTCAATATTGTTAAGATGTCAATTATCCATGATTAGGTTTACAAATTCAGTGTAATTCAATCACTTAGCTCTTAATATTCATGATTAGCATTAACCATTTTTGTGAAAGTATCATCTATTTTCTTTTTATTCATAAGCAATTACTGAATCAAAAAACTATCTGAATATATATGTGCATGTATTAAAGCCAAATGAGATATTCACCAAAATAAAATCCAAATTTGTATCTTAAATTTGTCACATGTGCTACGTTTTATAAGATTTTAGAAATTATTAAGCAATGCTATTTATTTGGCAATAATAATATAAAAACCAAATTACAGCTAGTAACCATAGTAAAGTAAGAAACCTGGTGTTAAAAAAGCCTAAGTTTAAATCTTGGTTTGCAATTTTGTGATCTTTTAAAATTTATCTAGTGGCTTTAATTTTCTAGTTTCTCATCTTTAAAATGGGATTAATAGTTTGTCATCAAGTTTGCCAAAATCAAATGAGATAAGGTATGTAAAACATTGATAATAATGCCTAACAGTAAACACTAAATAATAGATACCTATTAGTTGAAAATGATAGTAACTTGATAGTAGGGGCAGCTATACTATATATTAATACTACATTATATACTACAAAATAGGAAATATTTCATTTCCACTGCAATTTGTTTATAAAATTATAAACTTGTTTATAAAAAATAAATTTATAAAATTATAAATTTGTTTAAAAAATTATATTATAGGCTAGTTAATGTGGATAATAATTTTTTAGTGTGAATTTTGTAATAAATAATTATTTCAGTTCTGTTCAAAATGGCATCAAGTATATTAAGAGTGTGACATACAATATGTCATAAAACAAGACAGATTTCTTAATTATAACCCTTCATAATAATTTATATCTGCTAAAAATACTTTACATCTGTTTAAAAACTGTTGCAAGGTCTATAAAATGGATATACATATACTGCAAATGTTCTTTTTTTTAATTACTGAAAACATTCATTTGATGTTAAATGCATCCCAATTTCCCTAAAGTTGAACGTATAAAAGTTAAATTATACATACTATAACAGTACATAGAAGTACTAACATGCTAACCATAATAAACAAACATTAACTGCTGAATTTGCTTTGATTTCTTAGAACTAATGGGCGTGGTTTCATTTTGTTTTTGAATTGTGGAAGGAAGGAAAGTTTAAAATAGGCGGCTGGGTGCCGTGGCTCAGCCTGTAATCCTAGCTCTTTGGGAGACTGAGGAGAGAGAATTGCCTGAGCCCAGGGGTTCGAGACCAGCCTGGGCAACTTGGTGAGACCTATCTCTACAATAAATCACAAAAATTAGCTGGGCGTGGTAGTGTGCTGTAGTTCTAGCTACTTGGAAGACTGAGGCAAAAGGATCACCTGAGCCCAGCAGGTTGAGGCTGCCGTGGCCATGAGCATGCCATTGCACTCCAGCCTGGGTGATAAAGAATGAGACTCCAACTCAAAAAATAAAAAATAAAATAAGATAAAATAAAATAGTTAAGCAAGAAAGTCCAAAATTCAACAGGTGCCCTAACCTCAAATTAATGTTCAGTTAAGCCCTTTGACACTGGAGAGCTTATGAAAAAATAAGAGCTATCCTAAGATATAGTGATGAAAGGTATTGGAGATGCCAAAATGTTGGGAAAATATTTCTGGAAATCCAGGCCAATGAGTGATTATTGACAAAAAGACTTGTCCATGGGTAATGTCTGAATACTGGTCAAACAATATTTGTGCCAATCTTTCTAAGGATCATGAGGATTGCAGTAGTTAGGCCCTGAATATTTGGAAAAAATGGGACTCATCAAAGCAAAATAATGTCTGCAAGGCAGTATGTGGGGGTGCAGGGTTTGTGTGGTTGGGGGGGTGGCACTTTGAAAGAAAAGTGACCAAAGCTAAAGCTTCAGTGTTGTGGACTAGACCTCTTAGAATTCAGAAAAGCTTCAGTTAAGAGAACAATGAGAAAATCAACACTGGAGAAATGTGTCCCGGGTCAGCTAGAAACCAGGGAGGTTTGAGGAGTGTTTTGTTTTTTTAATGATGTGTAACAAATTACCACAAACTTAGTGGCTTAAAACAAGCCATATTTATTATCTGGCAGTTCTGTAGGTCAGGAATCATGGCTGACTTAGCTTGGTCCTCTGCTGAAGGTCTCACAAGGCTGTAATCAAAGTGTTGGATGGGCTATATTGTTATCTGGAGACTTGTTCAGGAAAGAGTCCATGTCCAAGTTCATTCAAGTTGTTGGCAGAATTCACTTTTTTGTGTCTGTATAACTGAGAGCCTTGGCTTCTTACCGGCTGTCAATAGGAGGCCACCAGCAGGTCCTAGAGTATGTGGCCCTTTTTGTAGGCAGCTTACAACATGTTTTTCTTCAAGGTCAGCTGAGATAGACTTTTATATAATGTAGTATAATGTAATCATGGGAGTGTTATCACATCACCATTTCTATATTCTGTTGGTTAGAATCAAGTCACAGGTTCCACCTGTACTAAAAGGGAGGGAGCTATAATCAGTGGGGAGCTATATTCATGGGGCCATCTCAGAATTCTTCCTACCACAGGGAGGAAGCCCAGGAGTCTTCCTAGGTGTAACAAGCTCTGCATCCTAATACATGTGACTCAATATTCTAGGATAAATAATAAATGGAATATTAGAAAGGACAGGTACTTTGAGATTCAGTTGTGATTGGCCCAGGGTCTAGGGAAGAACTGTTTCTGAAAAGGGTCATTTCTGAGCACAGTTGAGAGAAGCTTGAGAAAGGTGAGGCGGGGAGAAATAAAACAAGATGCAGGAATTACAGGGAAGAGTCGTACTATTTCCTCAGTAGATGCCAATTTTTGTCAACTCGGTATCACGCCAAATTAAGGCCACCAAAAAATACAGGCTTTTAAATTCCTTTACCTTTTACTGCCACAGTCTTATTTGACACTTTGCTGACAGCTGTCAAAGCACCTAACCCTTCATTGGAAATCTATAAAAATAATTACCATGTCATTATCATTTACTTAAAAAAATTGGAATTCAAAATATTTCTCAATGTATCTCAGATGGGCACAAGACCATAGATTATCCAGGCATGTGCTAGTATCTTTCTGTACTTTTATATTTGTAAAAACTTTTGAATGACTTGCAAACACTGCAGCTTTGAATTAGATAGCCTCTTATGATTATAATGACTTGGTGGAAAGGTGAGAAGATGAATACTGGATATATAGTGTGTGTTGGTCGCGTCTAAATTTAACTGTATGTAACAAAATTCATTTGATTTTTTTCCCACTCTTAAGAGGACCAGAGCTCCTCCTATCTTCCAGCACTAACATCTTTAGAGCAGGGACTTTTAGTCCTAAGGGCATCTAAAGTTTCTATACCAGTTTCTATGGCTGCCACTGAGATCCAGTCATCACTTCTGAATTCTAGAAAAGATGAAGGAAGGCAGTGGGGGTAGGGGAGTGTTCTCCTAGTCCCCTTTTACTGAGCCATTAGCTTCCATTTTTATCTCTTTGGCCATCCTGGTAAGAAGGGAGACTGGAAAATGCTGATATATTGCCACCATAGAGGAAATCAGGGTTATCTTAATAAAAAAAGAACCATAGAAAGAATGTTGGTTGTCCAAGTAACAGACTCTGCCACATAATTCAAACTCTGGTCTTATTGTGGTATTTTCTATACTAAGGAAAAATTGCCCTTCTGTCCATTCATTCATTCATTTGTCTTTTTATAACTCTGGATTCTAAAGTTTGAATTACAGTGGAACAGTAAGACTCATATTTAGGGGCAATTGCTTTGTAAGTATTACTGGTAAAGGACAATACTAAGTTTTATGTTGAGACACCATAAGAACCTGAATAATAACTAAATCTGTTTATTCCATTAGGTAGTACTTATAGATTGTTGATTTATCTTTTGAGAGAGCACATTATGCTTGTCATGCTCTTTCTAAGACTTTATTTTCAGTGTATTTTGCAGTTACATGTATTGGCCAATTACTGTGTTGATTCTTTTTGCTAATACATGGTCAGTGGCTATTGTGGAGAGTGTATGTAGAAACTGTCTGTGGCATCTTCCTCTGTATTTAACTCCCAGGCCCTGCTGTGACCCCATGGAATGCTAATGATAAATTCTTCAGATGAAAATTGCTTTAAATTTAAATACTTTAAAATATTGAAAGACAATTTTTACAACAAATGCTTTGACAAAGATTGGCATAGAATTACATGTACAGTTAACCGTAGTGTTTTAGCAATAAAACATTTAGGCCTCACAAATTATTAAACAGGAAATCTTACATGTACACAATATAGAAAGACAACCTGCCCAGTTTAGTCATTTTCTTCCAATACTATACACAAGTAATTCTATTTTACTCTTTTGAGATGATTCCTTAAGAATTCTGTGGTCATGCTAGTTAAAATTCCAAACCATGGAATAGCACTTTAAACCAACAAAATAATTTGTTGTGATTCTACTGAGGTTCCTTCAACTACTCAGTGAGGCAAATAAGTCATTCCTTTAAGGGTATGAACATTTTAGTGTACAGCTCATATTTTTTAGCTTTTCTGTGTTTGTGCACAGGTCAGCACTGCTGTGGTAATCAATGTGCTTCAGCTATGAGGACTCAATTACCTCTGAATCCATCTATATCTGCTTTTATACCCAGGATGCTTCCATTTTAGTCATAAGAATATCATGAAATACTTGTCAAGTGTTTGGCTGGAATCAAGATATACCATGTCGAAAACATTTCTCTGATTTATAGTCTAAGATGCCGCATCACAAAGAAATTGAGGTTAATTTGGCATAACTAGTTGGCAGCAGAGTCAGGCTTGCTTCCGGTTGATTTCTCTTCATTTCCCCAAGTGCTCACAGACCATCTGCATAACAAACTTCAATCGAATTTCAACCCTCACACCTTTATGGATGTCTCCTAGACTTCTAATCTCCTCCTTCAGGCTTTATTACTGTTTATGGGAACCTCCGCCTGGATGTTTCTGCAGCATTTCCAACATAATACATGTAAATGCAGCTCATGTCTGTGCTATGTTTTTAGCTGATGATACAATTACCCTTCCAGTCTCCCCAGATCAAATTCTGGGAGTGTTTTCTTTGTCTACTACATCGGTCAGCTTTCTAATATCTGTTTTGTCTGTCCCTTTTTCCTAATCCCACAGAAATGATCTCAATGCATTCTATTCAAGTCAACTTCTAACTGCTCTCTCTGCCTATATTCCTTTCTTCTTCTTTCACGTATCTGCCAGATTAGTTTTCCTGAAGCAAAGCTCATGTCACTCACTACTTAGAAACCTCCATGGCTCCCCATTAGCTAACAAATATACTCCAGACTCTTTAGGCTGGCAGTCAGGCACTAGTCTGGACAGAGTCCTTTTTCCAATCTATGGAGTCCCTTTATGCATGTGACAGACCCTGTGTCTTCATGTGCTGTTTTCTCTCTTTTTCCCCACCCCCGTCCATGATTATTCAGAAACTGTGCAAATGTTTATGAAGCTTTTGCTGTTTCCACTTTTGAAAAGTGGTTTCTCTTTCTTCGGTATGATCCTGACTTGTCCATTTACCTCTAACATGGCACAAGGCCTTCCTCTGAAAGTCACAGCTATATTAGAATGTGAGCTTTTAGAGACAAAGACCTCACCGTATTAACCTGTGCAGTTCCCACAGTATATGTCATCTGTGGAATACGTCATTCATCTTTTATCTATGTTTTGCCTTCTTCGTGGTCTGTCTGACTAGGTTGTCTGTGTCTTTTCACAGTTCTGTCACTTCTGTGTCTCTCTACACTGTCAGCCTTATGAAGTGCCCTTGTGTTTCATTGCTGCCCTCAGGTTTGGGCTGTTCCTATGAGCATATCCTTTTCTGTCATGACAGCTGCTCCCTCCTTTCCTCTCTTCTCCTCTCCCCTGTCCTCCCCTCCCTATCTTTTTAAAAATATAATTAAATTTTTTTTCTAGCCTTTATTTAGAATTCTTTTTATTATTGAGGATAAATTTATATAACATAAAATTGATCACCTTAAAGCAAACAATTCTGTGTCATTTAATACATTTACCATACTTTGCAACCACTATCTCTAACTAGTTCCAAAATGTGTTGTAATCACCCCAAAAGGAAGCCTCATATCTGTTAAGTAATTACCTCCCATTCCCCTCTCCCCTCAGCCTCTGGCAATGACCAATCTGCTTTCTATCTCCTTGGCTTTTCCTATTCTAGATATTTCATGTAAATGGGATCATGCAATATATAACCTTTTGTGTCTGGTCTTTCACTTAGCACAATGTTTTCAAGGTTTATCCAGGTTTGTGTATCAGTACTTCATTCCTTTTTATAGGTGAATAATATTTCATTGCATGTGTATTTCACATTTTAGTAATCCATTTATCCATTGAGGCACACCGTGTGTTGTCTGCACTTTTAACTATCGCAAACAGAGCTGCTATGAACGCGTGTTCAGGAACTTTTATGAGTCCCCATCTTCAGTTCATTTGAATATAACCTAGGAGTGGAATTGCTCGGTCATATGGTAAATCTGTGTTTAACTTTTTGAGAAACCACCAAGCACTCTTTCTCCCTTGCTCTCCCTCTCTCTCAATCAGTCATATGTGGTCCTGAGTAACTCCTCACAAAGTCTTAATAGCCAAGAGATAACATTTACTCTTTTGTGTCAGAACTTAAACTCTGACTCATAGGCAGTTAAGATTCTAAATAGTAATCTCACATTTTCTTAGTTTTTCCCTGCAACTTACTGGACTCTTCTCTACTATAGATCTTTTCTGTATAACATTTGTTATTCTCTTTTATATCTGATTTTATCTGGATTTTATATCTGATTTTATCTGGATTTACATCTTCATCCAGTGTGCAAGGCTGTCAAACTTTCTTTCTCTTCTTCCCCTGCTAGAAATTTATCATAACAAGATTATAAGTCACCACCCAGAAAAACAAATTCTAGCCTTTTTCTCTTTTTAGCCTTTTCTCCCCACACCCACAAGGCAAAAACCTTAGATGGAAACAGAAAGAAAAAGATTTAATCCTTATGTATCCCAGAGTTTCATAAGTCTGCAGGGAGATCATATTATTTATTTATTTATTTATTTATTTATTTATTTATTTATTTTTGAGTCAGAGTTTCTCTCTGTCACCCAGGCTGGAGTACAATGGCACATTCATAGCTACTGCAGCCTTAACCTGCTGGACTCAGGTGATCCTTCTGCCTCAGCCTTCCAATTAGCTGCAAGTACCAGCATGTGCCACCACACCCGGCTATTTATTTTATTTT
>CAUYQG010101207.1:0-13248 GCA_963574415.1 Tarsius wallacei | reverse complement strand
CTCAAAAGTATTAAGGGTAAGAAATGGCTTAACTTTTTCTTTTTGCTAAATTTTTTTCTTCACAGACCTCACATTAAAAAAGATGTGTGAAGCCGGGTGTGGTGACTCAAGCCTGTAATCCCAGCACTTCGGGAGACCCAGATGAGGGGGTTGCCTGAGCCCATGGGTTCGAGAACAGCCTGGGCAACTTGGCAAGACCTCATCTCTACAATAAATCAAAAAATTAGCTGGCTGTGGTAGCGCACGCCTGTAGTTCCGACTACTTGGAAAGCTAAGGCAGAGGGGTCGCTGTAACCCAGCAGGTCTCATTCCAGCCTGGGCAGAGGACTGAAACTCAAACACAAAAAAAAAAAAAAAAAAATGTACCTCATCACTGATACCAATGGGGAAGAGCTAGCTGTGCAGTATGCTAGGGGACATGATAATTTAATGCTGTTGGACAGGTTACTTTCAAGAGATTGTAAGTTGCAATGATTAATGGTTCTTCATCTCATTGTAGAAGGCAACGTGGCAGAGACTGATGCTATCTCTTCCTTGGTATACTGATGGACCCAATTTCTTATCTCCTTGCATCTTAGGTAGGGACATGAGAGTAGTTCTGGACAATAGAATGTGGAAGGAAATGGTGTGATGCACTTCCTGGGCTGACTCCTTAAACTTCCCTTGTGATTTTGTCCTTTTCCCTTGTTTCCTGGTTGGATGCAGAGGATACAGTGGAGCATTCAGAGGTTCTAGAAGATGGTGGAGTCTCTGGGCAGAAGAAGATTGGGTCTCTCGGAATCACAAGGTAGAAGAAGACCACTCACCAAATACCTTATTGGACAATGAGCTAAATGAAGACTAAAACCTTTATAGTTGTAACTACTAATAATTGGAATTGATTGTTATGATAGCTAGTCTACCTTGACCAATAAAGCCAATTCCTAATAATATCATTTGGAAAGGTAGATGCAGCCTGATTATGTAAAAGGTATCAAGGAAACTTGAAATCTTTGGGAAAGTGGGATTACCATCTCTAAAACTTGTTCTTTTAACTAAAATACTCTGGCATATTAGCATTTCTTCTTTGAAATAAATAGGTCGTTCCTTTTTGGACCTAAGATGTGAAACTGTGGCCTAAGTTAGGATTCATCTTTCAATTCAATAGCAGTGTCAATAGAAAAGCAAGTTGGCTGTTTGCTCTTGGCACCACCTGGCTGCAGTTACATCGCTCAGCACTAAACATGCTGGCTGTGTCAGAGTTGAGTACTGTCATTCTGATGAAGTGGGGAGTGTGTTGCCCTGGTAGGAAGCCTTTTAAATTGAATGACAAGGTTTTTCTTATTTGTTACATCCCCAGGCCATTGTCAAATCATATAATGCCAGCCCAGGAAAGTAATTACAGAACTGTTGTGAGGCTGTTAGCAGCTGCTTTTCATTTTTCCCCATTGTGACTGGGATGTGGTGGAGAAAAATTGGGATGACTAAGAACCACAACATAAACGCCACCCAATCTGCTGGCCAGTCACATGTGGCACTTACTTTCAGCCAAGGGGAAAAGCATGGGCTTCTGAAATGTTATTATATGTAAGTGCTGAATGTAAAGAAGAATTTACAGCCAACTATCACAGACCAGGGTTTAGGAACAGGTGAACTCCGTTTATTAAAGTATTATCAAAATCATTACGTCACAAAGTCTAATTTCTTTTTTTTATATTAGAAAATGTAGTTTATTTAAAAAGTAAATTAGAGAGAGAAAGAGAGAGAGAAAGAGAGAGAAAAGATTCACCTCCCCAAGGTGGGGGAGGGGGCCAAAGCCAGGAAGCATGGCAACAGCCATAGCTCAAGAAGCACATGGCCACACCAGAGTCTAGCAAAGCAATGGCCACAAGGGCAATGGCCACAAAGTCTAATTTCTAAAAACAAAATCCTGTGTTGATCCCATTAAGGATCCTCCTAGCCATTACTTTTTTTTCTGAGTGCTTTCCTTTTTATTTGTGTAAGAGACACAATGAACCTCCAGATAACAATATGTCACTCAAAGTTTTCAAAAACAAATGCAGATTCTCATTAAAAAGCAACTACAAGGATATATAAAGGGGAAATCAACAATATTGGATGTATTTTAATCTTACCATTTTACCTTACTTTGGTCCTTTGTAATAAGAACCCTATAAGCAGGCAAGTGCTTATTTTCAAGGTTAATTTATTTCCTAAACTCCACCTAGTGGAGAATGGTACTGTATTTGGTAAGCTAGTGATTTAAATAAAAATATGTATACATTGTTTTAAAGTTATAACTGCCAAAAGTTTAATGGAAACTTCTTAACATTCTTAAAATAACTAAATGCTGTGTTTCCAATCAGGTGACAACATAATCAGGATGAACCTTAAGTGATTAGTCATTATTCATTTTCTTTGAATGAAATTGTTTAACTAGAAGCTAGCAAGTTATTATGTTCACATATAATGCTTCCTTGTTCTGAAAGTCATTGCTTTTCTATCCTAGGCTACTGAGATACAATAAATAGATTTGCATGTTTTTTAGAAGTTGAGGAAGACAGTTGCTTCCCTACCATCTAGGCAAAATCCCTTCCATTTGGAACATGTAACCCCTTTTTTTGAAATAATTTATTTGCAAATGATGAAAGTAGTCAGAGGCTTAAGATCCAACAACATCTCAAATGAAAATAATTAGAATTTGAGGTAAAGATAAGAGTGAGATTTGAAACCTGTCGGTACATATCACTAAGTAGAAATAAATTATGGCTTGTCAAAAACGACAGATTTCAGCAAGGTGCTTCCTTTTCACTTTGAGTAAGACCTTTTTCCACCCAGCAATTAACTTTATTCCCATTAATATTCAATAGCATTGACAAGGCTGACAGAGTAAAACTGGGTTTTATAAAACTAAAGACAGATTGATGGGGACTCATTACTTTGTCTAATAATTTCATCGTTATATGTTAAATCTTAATAAATAAAGAACAAAGCTGTTGACTGTCGCATTGATTTGTTGTGCCAGGTAAAGGACTCAGGTTTTCTGTGTATATTTTCTTTTTGTGATTCATAAATTTATTTTTAAAAATAAACAGTAATTTTACCTAAAGGGTTGCAGAGGTGACAAAATAATACATCTACACCATACTATAATACTTTTAGTATTGGCATGGTTTTCTTTAGCTATTTCTTCACAATCTGTAAATAATAATTATGCTACATAGTTAAACTAAATAAAATGAGTAACTGCACTCAAACGACCCTTTGATTATAGATTGAGAAAGCCTAAGAGTAAGTATTTGCTTGAGGCATGGTGGAAAAAGAGCAAAGGATTAACTAACAGCCCAAAGGAACATAAGAAACCAAACATTTTGATTTTTTTCCTTTATGATATAAAAAGTTAGAAATAAAATAGAGAGCAGGTTTCACAAAACTTCAAAATGTGTCAAAGATGATGTTGCTTGGAGACATAACATCTGCTCTGTTTTTGTATTTGTCATATTTCTTAAAAAAATAAAAATGAAACATTGTGCTTTTTCAGGCTTATGGACACAGTTTTTTGCTTTTTTTTTTTTTTTTCCCCTTCATACAGGACACTTTGGCTGAGTTCAGCTTTGCTTTCTCTTCTAGAACTGTGAGAAAAAAATATTCTCACTGCTGGTGAGAAAGATGTGATATTTGCCTAACAAAATCAACTTGCATTTTTTTCTGGAAGTTTCTAAGTTATATTTTCCCTCTGCCATGACAAATGACTTCTCACAGGTGAAAGTCTGCCATTTTTCCTTAAAAAGTTATCTTTCCTTTAACATTATCTAGCTCAGCACATTTTTTGCCAGGGGCAATAATAGTGATTTCTGGATGTATTATTGACATGGAATTTTGCCACTTGTATTTATTTTCTGTGCTATGACAACCTACTGTTCTGTGGTAGAAATGACACAATTTTAGTTCTCATCAAATTCATAGTTTCTGCAAAAGTCTTATTTTTCATAAGTGAAAATTCATGTAGCGAAAATGGAATCATTTCACACAGTCTGACTTTGGCCCAAAGCACATGCACTCAACAGCTCTACTATTTCCTCCTCTCTTTTTGTCAGTATCAAAGTGTGCAGATGGGTAAGTCACACCTGAACACCTGAGCAAGGTTGGCAATTATAATAAAAAACTTTGAATTTGATTTCACTAGTCTTTGAGTTTCCCCTTTTGAGTCCCTCTCTGATGTTCCATGGCCCCTGAGATTATTACTTCCTGTTAGCTCTTATCTCTTTTCTTTATAGCAAACTACCTGTCTGATTTCAGCTTTATTCAGTTCCACTGCACTCTCTCAAACTTTCCTTCAAACTATCAATGCCAATGTTTCCCTTCAGCTATTGTCTTGTTTTCCTCTTGGTTATTCTATTTTCTAAACCATTTATGAACTTGCCTCTACTCATCATGAATGAAGACTTCTTAGAGAGAACAGCAGTTATTTGAAGAAGTGTATTCATTTGTTAGTCAAATATTTATTGGGAACTCACGATATTCAAGACATTGAGGGAAAACACAAAGCTGCTTCATGTATTATCACTGCCCTCAATAACAGCTAATAGAACATTAGCTATGTGCCAGACAGCTATCTATATATGTTATAAACGAAAACACACTTGGCCCTCCCAATATGCCCAGTTTTTTTTTTATACAGGTATAGCAAGGCCAACAGATCAGAAGATTACTACCATTGAAAAGATAGTTTGATACTCACAGTTCTCAAGAAAGATCATGCCATGCCACGAAGGGAAGCAAGGGTCAGTGGAGGGCAAAGGGAGTGGGAGGAAAATGTGAGCAAGAGACTTTATTGTGGTTTCATTAGGCAGAAACAAATGAGACAGGGTGAGCAGACTTAGGATTGGCTAGTTTGAATGATTTCAGCAGGCTCTGGGCTATAGGGGTGTACAGGTGAATGAAGGAAATAATATTGAGAAAGTTATCTGAAACCACTGTTAAGAAAGTGGCAAATAAAAAAGGCTAAGCAATTTGGACTTACATATATTGTAGATCTTTGAGCAGATAGGTCACATGATCACATCTGTTTTTCAGGGGCTAACCTGGATTCTGTGGAAGAATTGTAAGGAGAAGAAATAGAAAGTGAAACATCAGTTAGGACATTATTGAAATCACTCAAGTGAGATTTGAGGATAGTATCAGAAAGTATTAAGGAATTGATTCCAAAACCATTATAGAGACAGAGTTGAATGCATCTGATATTCAAACTATGTCATATAAAGTAATGGTTGAAGGAATTGGGAATTTTACTCTGCAAGAGAGAAAATCAAGGGGTAGACTCTCTAGGTTGCTGAGCTAAGCCAGACCTCAGAGGCTGTTTTTTGTCTCCAAGGTGGAAGAGAATGAAGACATGAACAGAATTCAAGAATGCTTGTACTACATCGGTTCAGAAGTTATAACAAGTAGTGAAAAGAAGCCCTAGCTACACTGTTGTCAAATTTTTACAAGTAATTAAAATAATATGAATTTCAATATGAAAATGCTCAGTCTAAGCTATCCTAGGATATTTAGATAATGTAGACAAATGCTTGTACCTACTGATATAAAATACATTTGGATTTAAGAGAGTTAAGATCAGAAATCCTTCAATATAATAAATTTAAGAAGATGAAAGAGTAGATACATAGGTGATCACTAAATAAACATAAGTCTTAACAGACCAGACTTATTTCTCTATAAGAAAAAGAAGAAACAATCTTAATTGAAATAAGGATAACATGCCAAGACAAATTACAGACTTTGGAAACAGAGAAAATGATGAAGTATGATATTAGCACAAATGAGCTGGGCCTTATTTATAAGTGCAGTGTCAAAATAATTCCCAATGTTATGACGGGATAGTGACAAAGTATCTCTGAAAACATATCTCCTGCCTTAAAATTCCTCCACGTGTTGAGGCTCACAATCAATCTCTAGCACTTAGAAAGATCCAGGAGACCATATCCTTTGATAAACTATAGGGAATCAAGGTTGTATTGCACAAAGAAGTGGTAATGTGAGAAACTACAGTAAAATTGTGCCAAAGACGAAATCTATGTAACTCTGGAAAAAGCAGGCAATCCCCAGATTAAATAAATAATTTTAATATGTGACATATAATCTAGATTTTTTTATCATTTAAAACAAAAACTTGTTAAATGTATGTGATAGCTAAAATCTGAAATATAAAAACAATCTTTGTCAATAAAATTTGATGATATACCTGCATCACATGCATCTTCACTAATTTATTTTTATTTCAAAGTTTTTTTAAAAGAGTCTCAAGTTTTCTTTGTCACCTATCTACATGTGGCAGCTATATGTGTCAACTAGCACTAGGATGTTATATTGGTGACTCAATTATAATGCGTGGCATTTTTTTGCTGATGTGATTTTTCTGAAATGGTGAACAATTCTCATAAATCATAGTGCAATATTCCTTGATTTAAACAGCATTGTTTCTGTTTTAATTCACGTTATAATGATAAACTTTGTTGTGATATGTAAAATTTTTTTCTAGACTCTCAAATAATTGTGAACTGTTTTTCCCTCACATGAATGTTGATGGAATATTTGAAAGTTTTGCATCACACTTCTCCATTGTGCAAAATTGACACATCATGGGACATTTAACATCTCTGTCCACTACTATGTAAGCAACAGCATCATCTTGCAATTAGTATGAAAAATAAAAATAATAATATATTTTTTAAATTCTCCCAGTAAAAAACTACTGGTTTAAGTTATAGTGCTTAACACAAGGGACTTCCCTGCCACAGGACATACTCAAGTATATGTTAAAGCCTTTTAGCAGGGAAATGATAGGCAGAATTCAAGTACTAGGTGACTGGTTGGGCTAGATCAAAGTTGAAAAATCAAATGCTTACAGGTACAAGGCAGGTATAAGAAATGTGTGAACTAGACCAAGAAGAAGACTATACAGAGTCAAGTGTCCAGCTGTCCTATCACCATTTGTAAAAGATTATTCTTTTCTCATTAAATTTTCTTGGTGCCTTGTCAAAAATCAACTGACAGTAAATTTGAGGGTTTATTTCTGAACTATCAGTTCTATTCAATTGATCAACATATCTATCTTTATGCCAGCACCTCACTATCTTGATTACTGCAGCTTTACAGTAAGTTTCGAAATCAGTAAATGTAAATCCTTCCATTCTTTTCATCTTTATCAAGAATATTTGAGTTATTCTGGGTAACTTGAATTTCTATAAAAATTTTAGAATTAGTTTGCCAACAATTTCTGCAAAGAAGATGGCTGGATTTTGATAGGAACCACATTGAATTTGTAGATTAATTTCAGGAGTATTGCTATCTTAACAATATTATCTTCTGATCCATGAACATGGAATGTCTTTCCATTTATTTAGGTCTTTTAAAATTTTTATTTTAAGAATGTTTTATGGTTTTCAAAGTGATAGTTTTATATTTCTTTTGTTATTACTAAGTATTTTGTTCTTTTCAATTTGGATGTCTTTTATTTCGTTTTCTTACCCAATTTTCCTGGCTAAATTTGCTTAGTTTTTAAAAACCATATATATCTTATACCCTCTTTCTCTTTTACTCATGATTTATTTCCCTAGTTCAATCAAATCAATCACCTTGCTCTCTCTTTTAGCACTCTTAGTCTCCTGTTATCTTTTGGGTCTTTCATAATTTAATTCTTCAGAGAAAACATCCCTAATTAACATTACACCTTACTCCAGAGATTATTTCTATAATCCACACCACTCTGACACTTCCATAAACATAATATGAATCACCATTTATTCTGTTGCTGTATATGATCTGAGATGCTTTATTTTTCATATTAAATTTTAAGTTCCTTTAAGTAAGGTCAATGTTTTGTACTTTAAGTCTGTCATATCCTAACAGAGTCCTAAACACACACAAACTCAAAACGTGTTTTCCATTTACTTTTCTTTTTTAACCTATAAGTAATTCAATGAGATTAATTTTTAATTATTTTCCATCTGTAAAATAAGAATAACAATGTCTAACTTGGTGAACTGCAATATAGATGAGAATAGGTAAGTAAAACATATAGACTATAGCAGGCATTTGATAAATGGCAAGTACACTCATTATTGATACAAATAATGTGGTAATAAAAAAAATTAAAAAAAAAAAACACTAAGCTTAGAGTTTTCCTTTGAGAAATAAACAAACGAAAAAGGAAACTAAATAATTTTAAAGTTATTTTGAATCCTGATTATTTTATTTCTACGTCATATCAGGCTTCTACATCACTGCCATCTTCTCTTTGAAACTCTTCACTAATTATTTTAGGGAGAATATGCAGCATGCGACAGAAAGTGTGAAACCTCACCCCCATCTTCTTGCTTATTTTATAAAATTTCTGGCCTCTTACATTGCAAAGCAGACAAATAAACAACATCAGGAGGTAATGTGTTAGAAGTTTACATTTAATGTCAAATGCAAAAATGTTCAAAGGGTTCTATTCTAAGTTTATTGATTCATTTCAAATAAAGCAGAAAACCTTGGGAGGTACTTTTATTGTTACTGGTTTCATCTTTTGTATTTGTTAACCAGAGAAAAATTAAGCAAAATGTTATGTATTGCTTGATTTTTCCTTCTCCATAAACTACTAAAATAATTATTTGTAAAAGTTTTTAAAAATATTTTTTAAAAATCTAACCATCAGTAAAGTTTAACCAGAGAAACAGTAAGTAAAAAGTAGGATTTCATCTTCTTGAGTTCTTTTTTTTTTTTTTTTTTGAGTTGGAGTCTCACTCTGTCACCCAGACTGGCGTGCAGTAGCCGCTCCGGATCACCGCAGCCTCGACCTGCTGGGCTCCGGGGATCCTTCCGCCTCAGCCTTCCAAGTAGCTGGAATTACAGGCGCGTGCTACCACGCCCGGCTAATTTTTTGATTTATTGTAGAGATGAGGTCTCACTTGCCCAGGCGGGTCTCGAACCCGCGGGCTCAGGCAATCCACTCACCTCAGCCTCCCAAAGGCGCGGGATTACAGGCTGAGCCACCGAGCCGGCTAGGTGTGCACTTTTCAAATGCAAACCAGCCAATCTAGAGCCCACATTCCAACCACCTCTTTTATTGGGCTCTCACATGCTGGGTCATATCCACCTTCCCTAACCACCTCAGGACCAGATACCAGTCCTATGCTCCACAGCCTGCAGAAATTATCAAACTGGTCAACCCTAAGCCTGTTTACTTTGCCTCCCTAGTCCTTCCTGTGGAAACCACAATCAAGGCTCTTGTACCAGTCCTTTCCTCTCGCTCTGCCTCCGGACTAACTCTGGTGCTTCCCCATATGGCCCCTGTGGAGTGGTGCATACCTTCCTCTTCAGAACTGAGTGAAACTACCTTTTCAATAGACATCATCTTCTAATCTGTTTACCTCAGTATACCTCATTTAAAAATTAATACACTTTTTTTTTTTAACAGCTGGGAAACCTCTTATCCCCATCACCAGTGCTGGGCTCCAATTTCCAGAGGGCAGAGCTCAGCTGCCTCACTTTCAGATCTCCACATGCACCCTGGGGCTTATATCTGACCTCCATTTGTTGGATTAGTTTCAGAAAGGTGACCATGGTTTCTTCTCTTTCTTCCTTAGCCCTGATTAACTTCAACAAAAGTGAGAATTTAGGCCCTCTGGTGTGTGATGAAATCCAAGACTGATGAGCCATTTATGGTGCGAAACTCTTTTGCACTGGCTGGTCTAATCAGTTCTGATTTTCCAAGCTTGGCTCTCTTACCATCCTAGTGGAAGGTACATCAGCAGTCTGTGCCATCTGAATACAGACATGGAGTGGTCCTTCCTTTTTGTTGATATGCAGAAATTAATATGAATTCAATTTCTAAACTGTTGAACCCTGCAGCCTACTTTATACTTCCTCCTGGGCGTTCGGGGAGCTAAAAGTTTCACCCTCCAAAGCGGAGGTCCTGGTGACAGTAAGTCAGCTAGTAATCTCTCTGGCTGGGCTCCATGCACTCATGCAGACAACATACTTCTCCGCTTTAATGACCATCATCCCTCTACCATGTCAGTGATTTGCTCTAATCATGGCTCGACATCTGATCATCTACTGCTACATAACATACCACGTCAACATTTGGTGGCTGGAATTGAAAGCAGGGCCTTGAAGAGATATCTGCATACCCACGATCATAGCAACATTATTCACAGTAGTGGAAGCAACCTAAGTGTCCATCGACAGGTGAATGAATAAACAAAATGTGGTATGTACATTCAATGGAATATAATTCAGTCTTAAAAAGGAAAGAAATTGTGACATAAGCTACCACATGCATGAACCTTGAGGACGTTATGCTCAGTGAAATAAGTATGGTTCCACTTATAGGAGGTTCCTAGAGGAGTCAAATTAATAGAGTCAGAAAGTAGACTAGTGGTTGCCAGGGACGGGGGGAAGGGATGAGGAATTGGTGTTTAACGGGGACAGGGTTTCAGTTTGGGAAGGTGAAAAGGTTTGGAGATGGATGGTGGCGATGGTGGCACAAAAATATGAATGTTTTTAATGCCATGGAGCTGTACACCTAAAAATGGTTAAATTGATAAATTTTATGTTATTTTACTACATTTTTCTTTTTTCTTTTTTTTTTTGAGTTGGAGTCTCACTCTGTCGCCCAGACTGGAATGCAGTGGTCGCTCCCGGCCACTGCAGCCTCAACCTGCTGGGCTCAGGTGATCCTTCCCTCTCAGCCTTCCAAGTAGCTGGAACTACAGGCGCGCGCTACCACACCGGCTAATTTTTTTGATTTATTGTAGAGATGAGGTCTCGCCAAGTTGCCCAGGTGGGTCACGATATTTTACTACATCTTTCTAAAGCAGCCATGCTTAGAATGAGCCCCATGTGGTTGGTGCCTCCGTTACTAGAAGAGTGGATCATCTCACTTCTTGGTGGGCTTTGCAGTAGGAAGTGAGGAATGTTTGCACGCGTGCACATGCTGTACTCTCTGTCCCAGGTCCAGGGATTTTCCTCCAGGCAGAAGAGTAAGGAACAAGTCTCCAGTGTGTATAGGGACTAGGAAACAGACCTTCGGCACAGGCTTTCCACTTTTTTTTTTTTTGAGTCTGAGTCTCACTCTGTCACCCAGGCTGGAGTGCAGTGGCATGCTCACGGCCACTGCAGCCTCAACCTGCTGGGCTCAGGTGATCCTTCCACCTCAGCCTTCCAAGTAGCTGGAACTACAGGTATGCACCACCACACCTGGCTCATTTTTTAATTTTTATTGTGGAGATGAGGTCTCCCCATGTTGCTCAGGCTGGTCTCGAACCCATGAGCTCAGGCAATTCTCTTGCCTCTGCCTCCCAAAGTGCTGGGATTATAGGCGTGAGCTACTGCACCTGGCTTCATCACATTTTTTTTAAAGAAGAAAAATAGCTGGGCGCAGTGGCTCAAGTCTGTAATCCCAGCACTTTGGGAGGCCAAAGCAAGAGGATTGCCTGAGTCCAGCAGTTCGAGGCGAGAGGATTACCTGCATCCAGGGATTCGAGATCAGCCTGGGCAACTTGATAAGACCTCATCTCTACAATAAATCAAAAAACAAGGCGGGCGTGGTAGTGTGCACCTGTAGTTCCAGCTACATGGAAGGCTGGGGCAGAAGGATCACCTGAGCTCAGCAGGTCGAGGCTGCAGTGCCTATGAGCATGCCACTGTACTTGAGCCCGGGTAACAGAGTGAGACTCCAACTCAAAAGAAAAAAAAGGAGAAGATAAGTGGTTTGAAATAATATCCCATTATTCTTTATCATAGTTGTATGAATTGACTGGGTTCAGCTGGGAGGTTTGCACTTGGGATCTCACATGGCTGCAGTCAGGTAGTTTCAGAGACTGCTGTCATCTGAAGGCTAGACATCCAACTTGGCTTCTTTACTCATAAGTCTGGCATTTCAGCTGAAAGAGCTGAAAGCAGCTGGGGGCTGCCTGGGCATCTCTCTTTTCACATAGCCTCCACATGTGGTTAATTTGATCATGGTGATTTTAAAGTAGTTGACTTTCTTAGATAGCAACTGACTTCCCTCAGAATATGCCAAGAGACCCAGGTGAGAGCTGCAAGGTTTCTGATGACCTAGCCTTGGAATTCATGCCAAGATTACTCTTGCCATATTCTATTGATTGAAAATAAACCACATTTCTGGAGGTGGTTCTGTATGGAAAAATTAACTTAAAAAAATAATAAGCCACCGGCCAGCCCACATTCAAGGGGATAGGATTACACAAGGTCATAAATTTAGGAAGATGTAATTTATTTGGGAGCCATCTTTGGAGACTAGCTACCACAATTCATCACCATATTTTAGATAGGGTGACCAATTCATATTTCTGAGTATACTTTATATTTCCATTATGAGTGCATTTTCTGGAACTTCCTCAGTGTTAGCACTGAAGGCCCTGCATCCATCAGTCTTTGTCAAATCAGGATGGTTGGTCACCCTTATTTTAGACCTCCTCAATTTCATGAACTCACCTAATGTTGCATAAGGTTGATCTTCCTCAACCATGTATTTGCCTTAATATTGTGATTCCAATCCTGATGAGGTCTCCACATAGTTCTTTGTCTTCCTGGTGGTTGTTCCAGTTCACAATGGTTTGGGTATGATCCACTTGACTCCAAAACTGTATAAATCCAACAATATGGCAGTGTCGATGCATTTTTGGATTGGGCCCACAGTTATTATTTTAATCCAAGATACAGCTGAACATCATATCTTAGAGCTAAAATCTCATCTGATAAGCCTTAAAATGTAACCAATATAAACCTGAGAGTTCATATGACCCAGTCTTGTTGGGGATATCATACTCAAAGAACCAAAAATATGACAGGAAAATATAACAAAAAAAGCAATTCAAATTTTATTTGGATGTTGCCAGTACACTGTATTAGTATTAATACATACATACATTTTCCCTTGTTATAATAGCATCCATCATCATGAAGCAGGAAGTGTTCTGGGTAGACTGAAGTCCTGCTGAATGGCTCTGTGCCCTGGGTGGGAGTAGCAAGGAAGGGTATCCCGCTGTGCTCCCTCCACCCTGAGGTCATCATCAGAGTTGGAAGACTTCTTAAAATAAGGCAGATTTCATCTCTTTCTTTTTTTTTTTCTTTGTTTTTGAGTGGGAGTCTCACTCTGTCGCCCAGACTGGAGTGCAGTGGCCGCTCCCGGCCACCACAGCCTCGACCTGCTGGGCTCCGGGGATCCTTCCGCCTCAGCCTTCCAAGTAGCTGGAA
>CAUYQG010101206.1:0-26406 GCA_963574415.1 Tarsius wallacei | reverse complement strand
TTTACTATTTAGTTCATCCCTGCCCCTACCCTTACTAGTATGTAGACTCTTTGAAGACCTAGACCACATCAGACTTGGCTCACCTTACATTCCCACACCAGTGCAGTGTTTGGTACACCATAACAGTGGTGAATAAATGAGTCACTAGTTACCCTTCTTCACTTCAAAGTGAATATGTTTACCAAATGCACCTACACCCTTCTTGATGTCTCTGCTCTCTTATCTCCAGGTGATACTCCACACCTATGAGCCCTTGGACCACCCCATCCCCCACACACACATTCAAAATTCAAGGCCAAGGCACTGTCCAATAATGTATATTTTTATCAAAGATTTTGTGTGGCTACAGAGGTAAAGGGGCACATCACAAAGCAAAATGCCTCAACAATGCCCTTGTAGTATCTCTCTTTGCCTTCCTGCCAAGTCCTTATCTCTGTAACAGTAAGAGCTGTCTCACCTCTCCTCTTTCCCTCCCCCAAAGTCAGCTTCAGGGGCCCCTCCAGCCAAGCTGTCTCTTCTTCCATTGTGTCTCAAAGTTCACAGAGCTCCAAGTCCATTCTCAGCAAAGAAAGCCTAGCATAGGCCAAGCCATGACTTCAAGGTCCTCAATTCAGAGGGCCACCTGCATTTTGTAAAATTTGGAACCGTAGGTACTGTCTTTTTTCATATTTTCTTTTGCTTGATAATATTCTTCCCTGCGTCCGTGTCATCTTATACTCCCTGCTGCCTGTGGCGTGTTTCTAAATGACAGATATCCAATATATCAATCTCAAAATCAGCTAGAAGAAACCACTACCCTCTGCCAAGGAACTCTGGATTTTGTGGGTGTATATAGCAGAGCTTCTTCTGGCTTAACACTCTCAGGGAGAAGTTCTTTATTCAAGTAAAAGATACAGTTGAAGTTTTTGCTTTCTAAGATGCCAGAAAGACTCCTGAAAGACTATCAATTATAGAATCTAACCCTTGTGACTTGGACCAAGGAAATGGCTAATTAAAAATATTGGCATACAGGCCGGGCTCAGTGGCTCAGCCTAATCCCAGCACTTTGGGAGGCTGAGGCGAGTGGATTGCCTGAGCCTGCAGGTTCAAGACCCACCCGGGTAACTTGGCGAGACCTCGTCTCTATAATCAATCAAAAAATTAGCCGGGCACGGTAGCGCGCAGCTGTAGTTCTGGCTACTTGGAAGGCTGAGGCAGAAGGATCGCCAGAGCCTAGCAGGTCAAGGCTGTGGTGGCCAGGAGTGTACCACTGCACTCCAGTCTGGGCAACAGAGTGAGACTCCAAACTCAAAAAAAAAAAAAAAAATTGGCATATGAATTTAACCTCCTGAGTTCTAGAAAAACATCTATTGCTTAGGTCTGTATTCTGCTATCATTGGTGTGAACTTGAGGTGAACAGACCTTCTCAATGTTTCATAGTCATCTTGATTAAGCAAAGGGGATGGAGACCCAGTAGTGAGGTTTGCTTCATGTGTATGTGAGGTTAACCGAGGGCACCTAAGATATCACTTACCAGCACTTGCTCAGATTTCCTACCCAATTATACTTAAATTCTCCACATGAAACCAGAAGCATCTTTAGCTTCTTTTATTCCGATAAGCATCATTACCCTGCATTAAACAAGAATAAAAGGTAAAATGAAGTTCTTTGGAAGTTAAAATATTTTTTCCATTCCAAATGTAATACATTTCATTACAGAAAAATTAAAAACATAATGAAGAGTTAAAATATTAAAAACCTATTATTTCCACAACCTAAGGACAATTGCATAACATTTTTGACAATTTTTCCCCATCTTTCTTCCACAAAGAAAGCCTTTTAGAAAATTGTAATCATCATATATATATATACACATATGTATATATATATAATTCTGTCTTTTCACTTAAATTTTTAAAATAAGCAGTTTTATATTGTCTTTATTATGGATAATAATGTCCATAAAATTATGGGCACAATATTCTAATAAGAGGAAATAACTATAATTTACTTGCATCCTCTAGTTGATTTTAAGGTTGGTTTAAGAAAAAAATGTATAAATAAGCACTTACATAAGGAAATTTCAGCATTTTATGTTTGCTTATGAAGTTATTTGGGTTTTTTTGCAGTTCACCATCTCTGTGCTTCTCACGTACTTGGCTCTTCTAGGGGCTTTGCCCGTCTCTATCCTTCCTGGCAACCCCTGTCAGTCACTCAAGCCTTTGGAATAAGGAGGCTTGATGCTTTCCTGACAGTCCTGACAGTCTGCACTTGGTCTAAGCATTCTTATTATCCTACCATTCTTGCCCAAGGAGGCATGATCTTAATTTCTCTTGGTTTGGGCTTGTTCTGAGCAGAAGCAAGCTAACTTCCAGAAAACCAATTCAGAGGGAGCTGGTTAGTGAACGGTCACTTCTTGGAATGGTGAGATGACCAAGGGCTAACCACAGCAAACTAGACTGAAGTCTGTGGGATATTCCAGACTTTAGAGTCAGACACATAGGGCTTCAAACCCAGGCCCTTTTCCCAATGCCCTTGCAATTTATCACACTATGGACTATGAAACTGATTCCTAGACAGTTTTTGAGATAAAATAAGGCCATGCATACATATCACCTAATGTAGGACCACCATGGTAGGGCCTGATAGAGGGCCATTAGATGGCTTCTTCTGCTCTGGAGAACGGTGAAAAAGACTAAATGGTTGGCAAAATGTAGGATGTTCTACATCTGAATCTTGGTTTCATCTCCCTCTTAATATTCAACTCCTAACAAGTCTATTTTTTGAAAGAACCAACTCCCTTTTCTTCTAAATTTTCTAAATATATAAAACCCAACCAAAGTTTTAAGACACACTTTGTGGTTGTTCTTTCACAGGTGTTAAAGACAATTGGATGAGATATCCTCCCAGGAGCATTTTTAAAATATCAGGGTAACTTCTTTTTTATTATGGAAATTTCCCATGTACAAAAGTAAAGGAAATGATATAACAGACCCTATATAGTCATTCCCCAGCTTTTACCATTTTAAATATTTGCCAGCTTTGTTTTATCTATCCCTCTACGTGTTCACTTCATTTTTCTTTTTGCTGGATTATTTGAAAACAGCCCCTGAAAGTGTTTCATTTTATCCATTAAATACTTTGACATGTATTTCTAACAGTCAAGGAATTTTTCTCTACATAACCACAATGCTATTATCGCATGTAACAAAAGTATCAATAATCTCAGGAGCATTTTAAAAATAGGATTCTGGAAAAAGCAAGCCAAAGGGATGAGTAATACAGAATTTCAAGCACTATGGTAAGAGGTTTGGGAAGATGCTTTTGGCAAAGGGGGTACTTTCACTTTTGCAAATGACATCACAGAGCCAGATGTCACTTTCTCCTACATATCCAAAATTGGATTTACTTTCTTAACCCCCAAATGTATTCCCTAGTTCAGTTTAAGACATCAGCATCCACCCAGGAGCTTAAGCCAGAGACCTAGAGTCCTTGTAGAGTCTCCTCTCGCTCTCTCCTTTCTCTCATACCATCCCCTTTAACTAGATTTTTAAAATCGTGGTAAGAACAGCTAGTATGAAATCTATCTTCTTAAATTTTAATTGTACAACACATCACTGTGAACTATAGGTACAATGTTATACACTAGATCTCTAAAGCTGATGCATCTTGCTTGAGTGAAACATAATGGCCGTTGTTAATGACTCCCCATTCCTCCGCCTGCCCCCACAACCCTGGCAGCCACCATGCCATGAGTCTATGGATTTGACTATTTTAGCTACCTCATATAAGTGAAATTATGCCATATTTTTTTCTTTCTGTGACTGGCTTACTTCACTTAGCACAATGTCCTCAAGGTTTGTCCATGTTATTGCATATTGTAGAATGTTCTTCCTTTTTAAGGTTGAATAGTGTTCCATTGTATGTATGTACAACATTTTCTTTTTATTCATTCATGTGTTGATGGACATTTCAGTTGTTTTCATATCTTGGCTATTGTGAATAGTGCTGCAGTGAACCTGGAAATACCAATATCACTTTGAGATCCCATTTCAATTCTTTTGAATACATGCTTAGAAGTGGGATTATATGGTAATTCTATATTTAATTTTTTTTAGAAAATTCCACAGTGTTCTTCAGAGTAGCCACCCCATTTTGCATCCCTACCAACAGTGTGTGGGTTCTGATTTCTTTTACATCCTCACCAACTCTTGTTACCTATGTTTTTTTTCTAATAGCCATCCTGACGGGTGTGAGGGGCATCTCATTGTGGTTCTGATGTGCATTTCTCTAATGATTAGTGATGTGAGCATCTTTTCATATACCTGTTGGCTGCTTTTTTGTCTTCTTTGGAGAGCTGTCTATTCAGGTTCTTAGCCTATTTTTAATCAGATCATATTTTTTGTTGCTTTTGTTTTTGCTATTGAGTGGTAGGAGTTTCTTATTTTGAAATCCTAAATCTCAGGGTGCATATCCCTCATAGTTACCACTCCTCCATTCCCCCATTCCCACTTCCCTTCTCTACTTAGTTCTCCACTGAGCTCCCGAATGGCCTTTATCTGGGTTCCTCTAGAAACAGAGTCCAAGACAAGGATTTGGTTCTAGATAGTTCATTTGAGAGCTGATCTCAGGAAACCCTGGCAGCTGAGTCAGGGAGCAAGACAGGGAAGTGAAAGAAACCAGTAAAGGGTGTGTTACTAAGCACTGCAGAACTCCATCCCCTGAGAAAGGCCACTGGAGCCCCATTCAACTGGAAAACTCTGGGACACAGTATAGAATATGACTCAGCATCATCCCATGGGACAGGAAAGGAAAAGGGGTATTCACCCATCCACTTCCCACCCATCACTGCTTGAGAGCTAGTCTCAGGGGCATGAAGTCCCCAGCACTTCTGGCCTGCACTGTACACAGACTACACATGCTGCCATGCCAGCGCACGAGGTCACAGGCCTGTGGTGTGGAGTGGTGCATACGGAGGGGACACGGTAGTACACTGACAGCACCACTCTATCGCCTCCCTGTTCCCCTTCTCCCCACACGGAAACCAAGGGTAGCTTGCCAAAGTGCAAATCTGGTTGTGACACCCCCTACACCCCCGGTCAATAAAAAGCAGGTGTGCATGGTGCTAAAGACCATCCTTGCTTATCTCCCCTGATAGAGGTGACTGTCTTGAGTGGCATGGAGCCATCGGACCCTGGGCACTTCTGGCATGCCTTCTGCAGGTGGCCAAAGTTTGGATTAGACTTCTAGTAACTACCTGTGAATTGAATGGAGAGACAGCTTTACTCATTTATAATTAAAATCCTGGGCTGGGCTCGGTGGCTCAGCCTGCAATTCCAGCACTTTGGGAGGCCAAGGTGAGTGGATTGCCTGAGTCCACAGATTCGAGACCAGCCTGGGCAACTTGGCGAGACCTTGTCTCTACAATAAATCAAAAAGGAGTGGGGCATGGTAGCGAGCTCCTGTAGTTCTGGCTACTTGGAAGACTGAGGTGAAAGGATCGCCAGAGCCTAGCAGGTCGATTCTGGGATGGCCACGAGTGTGCCATGACACTCCAGCCTGGGTGAAAGAGTGAGACTCCAACTCAAAAAAAAAAAAATCCTGTTCATTTACAGAACAGATCAGGAGGGGATAAGACAAACAGGACGCCTCTGGTCTGGGGTTCCCTGGTGCAGCCCTTCACCTCTCAATGGCTTCACTGAGTCCTTTCCGGCAGTGCAGAGCCTCCCTTGGCATCTCTGCCACTGCACCAAAGCTCCTCGTGGCTGCACTTTGTTCCTCTTTAAGCAGTCACATTATCTGGGAATCTCAATGTGATTTACAAACTTACATAACTCCCCAAATGAGTCAGCATGCTCATCAAGAAGGCAGCATGGTGTTGTGGAAAGAACAGGGCATTTGGTGCCAGATAGAATGAGTTCAACTTCTGCATCTGCCACTTCCTAACCGTGTGTCTAGACAACTTATTCCACCTCCCCCAGCCTGTTTCTTCCTCTAACAAATGGGGATGGGACAACCTAGCTAGAAGGGTTATTATGAGGATTGAATGAGGTAAGGGACACTCAGAGTGCCATCATCATTCGCTCTTTCCATGTGACATCCTGATTTACACAGCCAGCAGCAAGTTCTTGAACCTCACTGACCTGCAGTAAGGAGAAACTGCTGATTTATCTTTGTCTGCTTTTAGGACCAGTGGATCTTAGAGGAAAGTTCAAATCACTTTCTTTGTAAAGGAAAATTGCACTTGCTCCCCTCTGGTCAAAGCAGCCACATGGGGTGTGAAATAAATCAGCGCCATGAGGGGCTGCAGTGCCCTAAGGAGGGCTGGGCGCAGCACATTCGGCTCAGGCCAGGCCGACTGCAGTGGTGGCAGCCAAAGATCACTCGCTTTCAGAGGTGACTTGGGGAGCACGCAGCGAGACAGACAGCCAGAAAAACAAACTGTGCAGGAGAGGATGTGGGATCCGATCCTAATAGCTGCTTACCGCAGTGGGGAGCAGTTAGGAATGGCACTGCAGAACGCCTTTCGCCAGACAACGCAGCAGCATACGAATGAGAGCTGGGGAAGATGCTGGAACTATTTTTCCAAAGTAGTTGGAACAAATGCCTGCAAGCTAATGAGAAAAATAAATAAATCCCTGGTCAGCAAAAAGCACTGCTACAAATGTTCTTCCCTGCCCCTTGCAACATTATCAGGTCAGGATTACCAGTCAATCTTCTTCCCAGGATCTTCATAACCAGCATAATACATAGTTAGCAGTCAGCGGGGGGCAGCAGAGAGAATATTTCTAATTTGGAGGGGACGGGTGGGCATCCGCAGAGCAAGGAGACAGCTCAAAAGAAAAAGCAGGAGCCCATCTTTTAACTCAGAAACGACAGAATGTTTGAGCTAGAAATGATCCTTCAGCTAGTCATCTAGCTGTTCTGGCAATTTTTATGTGCTAAAAACCAGCAGAACCTTCCCTTTAAATAACTCTCCCTCTGCAAAACAAACAAAAGGGGAGCTGATCTGCAGAGGGGAGAAAGACAAGGGGCAGAGAGGCTGAGCCTCCACTTTGGGTATGTCCTGGAAATCCTGAGGATGCGCGGATCACAGTTTGGAAACTTCTCATCTAGTCCATCCCACACACTGCACATGAGGAAACTTCAACTCAGAGAGAGAAAGTGACTAGTCTAAGGCCACCCCGCAGAACTGGGACAAGAGTGCAAACTTCTTGATTTTAAGTTCTTGCTCTCTCCTAAAAACCATCTCCCATTTTTTTTTTAAAAAGTGTCTGTAAAGATAAAGTCATCTCGTGAAATAGCTTGTTAAATTAAATGAGAAAGCCAGAGGCACCTAAGTGTAAACACTGGCTTTGGAAAGGATCCAATTCTATCTTCTTGTCTGCTGGACCCAAAGGCAGTTTCTTATTACATTTATTCTTAAGGCTTTTAACATGGCAGTTGCAAAATCCAAGGAGATTTACTAAATTAATGGTCCCTTAAGCCAGGATAAGTCTAACTAGTTTGTACCTCTTAGAAAACAAAAAATTTAGGACAACTACAACAGCTTAGTATTGGGGGGGAAAGTTTTAGAAAATATATTGGCACAGTGAGAAAGGAATCTGAAATGTGTAGCAGACAGAGAGACCAAACCAAAGCTCCCAAACGTTGGAGACAGGAGCGTTACAGGCTCCTTCCTCTGCTTCTCATTTGTGACAACTTGGACAAGTCACGACCTCTTTGGACCTCAGTGTTTTCCATCTATGAAAGGATTAACTCATGACAGTTATTCAAGGTCTGTATCCAACAGAACCCTGACACAGAACTTCCCAGTGAGTGGATTCCGCTGGTGCTGTGCCTACTTCACAGGTAGCAGAGGTCTCTGTGTCTAAGGCTGAGGACCAGGCAGTGTAATTCCGACAGAAAAGACACAGTAGCGTTGAGCCAGCCAGGGGAAAGAAAGGGAGAGGGAGGAGGGAAGCAGAGAGGAAAGCAAAGAGTCTTCTTTCATGCTTCAGAGGACTGGATTTTGGTTGGCAGCCTTCCTGTTACATTTATGGGACGCCTATTACCCTGAAGGCCTCTAAATGGCAAGATAAATGGTGTATGCATATGAAGAAAAGTCCATAAGGACATAAACCAAATGCCAACAGTGCTTTTTCTGGGTTATATGATTATGAATGTCCCAAACTCATCCCTTCCTTTCTTCTTGCCTTTCTCCTTGTGTTTCCTCCATTTTGTAACATACCTGTGCATTACTGTGTTTCCCCCACCAGACGATAAGCCCCATGAGTGCAGAGTTCACTGCTTGTATTCCGAATGCCTAGAATGGTGCCTAGCATTTAGTAGGTGTTTAATAAACATTTATTGAGTGAATGAATAAATGTGTAATTAAAAAGTGAGAATTACTTTTGAATTGCAGGGAATGTAGGTCATGTCTGAAAGCAATAACTCTCAATCTTTTTGGACTACACCCACAGTAAAATGTATTTTTTTTTTCTTTTAAAGATGTGGGGTTCAATTCAGGATTAGATACACAAGTGGTTATTATACAGATAAAGTTTGGGCCTCCCTTTCATCCCACTTTGCCTAGTTAGAGATCAGGTACCCTTACTGATGTTGTATCCCCCTCCCACCCTCACCCCCGGCAGTATCCTGCTACTACCAATCCCATTCTTATAGTATTATGGTAATTGTTCAGGGTCCACTTATGAGTGAGAACTTGTAATACTCTGTTCTTTGTTTCTGTGATAGATCACTGAGTATGATAGACTCTAAATCCATCCAAGTTGCTGCAAAGTCTATATGTTTGTCTTTCTTTATGGCTGCGTAATATTCCATTGGATATATGTACCACATTTTTTTATCCAGTCCAGTTTTGATGGGCAGCACAGTTGGTTCCATGTTTTTGCTATTGTGAATAGTGCTGCAATAAACATGCATATGCAGGTATCTTTCTTTTTTGTAGAATGATCTGAGTTCCTCCGGGTATATTCCTAGTAGGGGGACTGTTGGGTCATATGGAAGGTCAATGTCTAGTTCTTTCAGAAATTGCCACATTGTTTTCCAAAGAAGTTGCACTAGTTTGCATTCCCACCTGCAGTGTAGAAGCATTCCCTTTTCTCCACAACCTCACCGGCATCTGTTGTTGTTTGTTTTATTAATGTTGGTCATTCTTACTGAGGTTAGATGGTATCTCAATGTGGTTTTGATTTGCATTTCTCAGATGATTAGTGAGACTGAGCACTTCTTCATGTGTCTGTTGCCTGCCCGTATCTCTTCTTTTGAGAAGTGTCTATTCATGTCTTTGGCCCACTTTTTAATGAGGCTGTTTGCTTTTTATCCTTTCAGCACATTTGAGCTCCTTGTAGAACCTGGATGTTAGACCTTTGTCAGATAAACAGTTGGAAAATATTTTTTTCCCATTCTGTGGGCTGTCTCTCCACTCTCTTGATAGTTTCTTTGCAGAAGTTTTTCAGTTTAATGGTGTCCCACTTGTCTATCTTATCTCTTTTAGCATGGACACTTGGGGCTTTGATCAGGAACTGGTTGCCAGTTCCAATTTCCATAAGGGTGTCTCCTGCATTTTCTAAGGTTCTTATAGTTTGAGGATTTACATTTAGGTCTTTGATCCATTTAGAGTTGATTTTTGTGTATGGTGATAGGTAGGGGTCCTGTTTCAATCTTCTGCAAGTGGTCAGTGAGTTTTCCCAGCACCATTTACTGAATAAGTTCTCCTCTCCCCAGTAGTTGATGGTCGAAGATGAGTTGGTTGAGAAATTGAGATTTTGCTTCCAGAATCTCTTCCTGTTCCATTGGTCTATATGCCTGTTCTTATACCAATACCAGGCTGTTTTGATTATTGTAGCCTTATAATAAAATTTAAAGTCTGGAAGTGTGATACCTCTCACTTTGCTTATTTTGCTGAGGATTGTTTTGGCTATTGGTGATCACTTATGTTTCCATATAAATTTCTGTATTGTCATTTCCAGGTCTGAGAAGAATGATGTTGGTAATTTAATGGGGATTGCGCTGAATGTGTAGATTGCCTTGGGTAGGATGGACATCTTAACAATGTTGATTCTTCCTATCCATTAGCATGGAATATTTTTCCATTTGTTTGTGTCATCTTTGATTTGATTTCTTTGAGCAGTGTTTTGTAGCTTTCATTGTAAAGGTCTTTCAAAATGTATTTTTTTTTAATTGTGACATCATCACATAAATCAGCACACACATATATGACATACATAACAAAGATTTCACAAAACTGCCAGGTACATTGACTCACATCTGTAATCCCAACACTTTGGGAGGCTGAAATGGGAAGATTGATCCCAGGAGTTCAAGATCAGCCTGGGCAGCATAGCTTGGGCAACCTTGTCTCTACCAAAAAAAAAAAAAATCTGGGTATGGTGGTGTATGCCTGTAATCCTAGCTACTAAGGAGGCTGAGGGAGTAAGGATCACTTGAGTTCAGGAGGTTGAGGCTGTGGTGAGCTGTGATCATGCCACTGCACTCCATCCTGGGTGACAGAGTGAGACTCCAACTCAAAAAATAAATGTTTCACAAAATAATACTTATTATTATTACTTGTGATGCACTTTGATCTTTTTAACTCTCTTCTATTTCATGTTTTGAAATGCTGACCCACTGAG
Source organism: Tarsius wallacei (assembly GCA_963574415.1). Classification (NCBI taxonomy): domain Eukaryota; kingdom Metazoa; phylum Chordata; class Mammalia; order Primates; family Tarsiidae; genus Tarsius; species Tarsius wallacei. Next base: position 15,790 of record CAUYQG010101206.1, on the reverse strand, counting down.
TTTATCTCAAGATTCACAAATAGTTTGTGATCTGCAGTTTGAAAATCACTGCCATTGAAAGAGCAGTCACCTCTGAGGTCAAGAATGGGGGCAAATCCTATATCTGTTTTACCTAATCTTTGAAACAGATCAAGAGCCTGATCCTGGCAAGGGCCAGGTGAAGTTGTTCATGGTTACTTGTGTTCCCTAGCTTTTCTTCAGAAAGACATTGTGTCTCAGAACCCTGAGTAGAATCATGTAACCAACTCCATCCTTGTACAACAAAAAACGGAGACTTAAGGAGTGAAGGTGGCTTCCCACCACCCCTTACATGTGTGAGCTTAATGTTCCTCAACACCAATATCCAGCCAAATTCATCCCCTGAACATGAAGCAGAGACAAAGGGCTCTGGAGCAGGAATCAGAGATTCCAGTTCTGACACCAATTAACTGTATGACTTGACCAAACTCTGTTGAATCTCAGTTTCTTCATCTGTAAATCAAAGAGTTGGCCACAATGCTATTCAAGACCAATGCCAACTCTAAAAATCAATATTTTAAGAGTAAGACAAACAAATAATGATAACAACCTTGACCAAACACTTGTTATGTACCAGACACCGAGCTAAGTATTTCACAAATAGTATCCCAGCCACTCACGGAAGATAGAATTACTAGCCCCATTTCTCAGAGGATGAAACTGAGGCTCAAAAAGGTTAAATAACTTGCCCCAAATCAGATCTCTCCGATGCCAACTCCCATGTTGTCAACTACAACACATGCTGTTTCCTAATGAAATTGCTTTGGAGTTTCCGTTTCAAACCTCTGACCCGTCTGGTGTCCTTTTAAGCTAGGAATGTGCAATTACAGGTAGTAGTGTGCGGTCGCAAGTGATAAAATAATTCCAAGAGGATGTACGTAAGGGGAAAGGAAACAATTATTTTAATGAAAGATTACAGGCATTTTGCTTGCAGTATTCAATTTAATCCTTACAACAACTTTAAAAGTAGGTATCTTTTTTTTTCCATTTTACCGGTCTAGACACGGAGATGTCTGTTAACCTTTTAAAGAGAACAGGTATATAATGTGGCTGTGGGACTGTATGCTCCCTGAGGACAGAGACTGTCTTTCTCATTTGTGCTTTTACGTGGATGCTTAACACAATGCGTAGTATGTGGCTATTGATCAACACACACTTACTAAAGGAATTACTGAAGGAAGCGGCCAGGTTTTAAGCCCCGGTCTGCCCAAGTCCCAGTCCAATTTTTTCCACTACTGAACTCATATATTTAAAACAATTGGTATTTGGCCCGTTGTCTTTAGCTTCTTATTTACTATGTAACTGGAGGTGTTAGGAGCTTTGGTTCCTATGTCCATATGAATCTCTTGCTACATAATTAGTTCCCATCTCTTGGCTGAATCTATAATTAAGCAAGTTTTGTAAGACATGGTTAGATATATTCCCCGGTTGTCTGAAATGCGTAACACTCACCCAGAGGACCAGACTTGGAGCAAAACACAGGATTGGAAAACATTTTATTATACCCTTGTATCTTGCTTTCCCTGGTCACCATGGGCAATGACAGAACAAGAAGGTTTGTTCTTGTTTGTTTTACACAGCAGACACAAATTGGCGAAGGAATACTTTTGGCCGGGTGCGGTGGCTCACGCCCCAGCACTTTGGGAAACCAAGGCAAGAGGATTGCTTGAGCCTAGGCAACATAATGAGACCTTGTCTCTCCAAAAATCAAAAAATTCAGCATCTGGTAGTCCAGCGGGAGCAGCTCAAGGTGTCCAAAAAGAAAAATCAAAAAATTACCAGGCGTGGTGGCCAGAAGTACCAGCTACTCGGGAGGCTTAGGCAAAAGGAACACCTGAGCCCAGAAAGTTGAGGCTGTGGAGAGCCGTGATTGTACCACTGCACTACAGCCTGGATGACAGAGTGAGAGATCCCAACCAAAAAAAGAAAAGAAAAGAAAAGAAGAGACATCCTCTTATGCAGCGTTTCTTCACAGGGCATCTTAGAAATGAAACACATTTTGACTCGATAGAACATAGTGATATTAACCTATTTCAGCTTCCATCCAAGAGTTGGGTAAAGGTAGAAAAGGAGAGGCATACAAACATGCTGTAGGAGAAGACAGGTCCAGAGATGTGGGAGGGGATGGTTCCAATCAGGAGCAGCAAACAGGATAATATCGCCTTGTCGTTCTCATTCAGGGGTACTTCCTCTCTGGTGTGCCGACCAAGGCAGCACCTGACCCTGGCTTTAGTCGGCCAGGTATTTCCCTAGGCCTTTTCAGTCTTGTACTCATCTATTTCTTCATTTCCCCACCTCCTCCAAGTATTCACTAAGGGTTTTCTTGGGCTCAGCCTCTGCAAGGTGCTGTGGGGACTTCAGAAAGAACAGAATACCTGCGAATGTTACCGATAACACATCTGGGACTCAAGTGTGACCGTGAGGGCCCCAGCAGCTAAGCTGGTGACTTAACTATTATCACCTTTCTTCTTCACCGCCTTCTGATAGTTTGGGAAGTCTTTCTTGTTACTGTGGCCTGAGGAGTGTGATTCTCCCTTATTTCCCTCTGCACAGGGGGTCACCATGACATCAACTCAGACTCGGCCTTCTTGCCTTGAATAAAACAGCAGCCATATTAACAAGGCCAGCATGATTAGAGAGGTGTCAACGCTTCACATGTGGGTCAGTTGGAGAAGACGCAGGGTCCATTCAGCTTCGTGGATGATTCTTCTTGCTTCCTGCACTGACTTTGGCCACCTCTGCCTGCACTCAATCTACCCCGTTCTCATCCAAAATGTTTTTTTGGACAAGGTGGAGCTGGCTTTCCTAGAAGTCCAATACTCTCTTTAGATTTCCCTTGGTTTTGTTTTTTGGGGGTTTTTTTGCTCCGAGTTTCCTTTTAGAACATCTGTTCTAGTCCAAATCTTTTTTAAAATAACATTTTTATTGTGATATAATTCATATACTTAAAACTCATCCTTTAAAGTGTAGAATTCAGTGGTTTTTAGTATAGTCACAGATTGTACAACCCTCACCACTATCTAATTTCAGAACATTTTTATCACCCCCCAAAAAAAATCCCATTCTCGTTAGGAGTCACTCCCCATGCCTCCCTTCTCCTGCCCCCAGCAACCAGTAATCTGTTTTCTATTCCTATGGATTTGCCTATTCTGGACATTTCATACAAATTGAATATTATGATATTGGTCTTTTGTGACTGGCTTCTTTCTCCCTTTTTTGTTTTTTGTTTTTTTCCTTTTGTTTAGTTCAGTTTTTTTTTCTTATTTATTTATTTATTTATTTATTTTGGTTTCTGACTTCTTTCAATTAGCATAAAATTTTCAAAGTTCACCCATTTGCAATATATCACAACTTCATTCTTTTTTTTTTATTATTTTTATTTTTGAGTTGTAGTCTCACTCTGTCACCCAGACTGGAGTGCAGTGGCCGCTCCCAGCCACTGCAGCCTCGACCTGCTGGGCTCTGGCAATCCTTCCACCTCAGCCTTCCAAGTAGCTGGAACTACAGGCGTGTGCCACCACACCCGGCTAATTTTTTTTTCGATTTATTATAGAGATGAGGTCTCGCCAACTTACCCAGGCGGGTCTCGAACCCGCAGCCTCAGGCAATCCACTCACCTCAGCCTCCCAAAGCGCAGGATTACAGGCTGAGCCACCGAGCCCGGCAACTTCATTCTTTTTAATGACTGAATAATATTCCATTATATGGAAATACCACATTTGTTTAGCCATTCCTCAGTCAGTGGACATTCAGGTTGTTTTTACTTTTGGGCTATGATGAATAATGCTGCTATAAACATTCATGTACAGGTTTTGTGTGGACGTATGTTTTCAATTCTCCTGAGTATACACCCAAGGGTCATCTTGTTAGGCTGGCCCAAATCTTAAGGAAACATTTCCAATAGCCTCCCTTCCTATCTCTCTGTTTCCCCGGGAACAGGTTTCTTTCTGTGCATTCAACAAATGAGAATGATCAACAGTAGGGACTTCACCAAGACCTTGACACAGCACCTACTTTTCCAACTCAGATCCAAAGCCCCAAACCCCCACTCCAAACAACATGCAGCTTTGAGTGACTGTGTCAGACCCAGGACAGGAACAAGTCACTGCAGCGACTGCATATTTAATGGCAGCTGCAGCACCCAGAGGGAGGTCTGTGCAGAACCAGCCTTTTCTGCCCAGGTTTTAATCTTATAAACAAAGAAATACTTATTTCAAGGAGCTGTTTCCTTGAAATCTAGTCTCTGGTGACCCATGAGGAATCTTGGACTATGATCTCTGGGGGTACACGTAGGCCCAAAGCGCATACTGGCAGCCTGGAATAAACAAGTCTACAACCTTGAATCCGCTAAGGCCGCTTCCCCACCACCTGCTCCGCAGTCCTCTGTTTCTAACTGAAGTCTGCCCTCTGCTGGTCATGGGCGGCCCAGCCCCACAGCATGGGCAGCTGAGTAGGCTTTTTCTAAAATCGTTTCTTCTTCCAGGAGCATTTTAGAAATTGCTACAATTTATTCAGCTATAGAACACAAAGAAATGACATCTCTGCAGAACATTCTTCTTTTTTTATCTTTTGATGTTTGTGGGGTTTTTTTCCTCTTATTCAACAGAAGCAGAACCGGACCCGTTTCAGTTATTTATGAGTCCTTTCCCTGGTGATAAATAACCATAATATGTATCGATGCGGTGCCTGCCAAGGCCCTTCTGCTCTCGCGGACTCGTGAGTCATTAAGATACTTTTCTATGGTCGAAGTGGACAAGGGCTATTTGAGATAGGCGATAATACAACACAGGGGCTGTCAGTTGCCTAGTAATTTTTCAGAGATGCTTTGCAGACTGAATGTCGAGTCAAGAAAGACCCAGAGCCTGATTCTCCTCAGGTTTCTCTTTGCCCTGTTAGAAATCTACAGGGCACCAGACACTTTGGGACCCCAAGCAGACACGCCAATACTTTCTTTCCCTTTCTTCTATAACTGCACTCTGAGCAGGGAAGCAGACCCAGCAGCGACAGGAAAGGTAAGTAGGGCAGGAAATCAGAGCTGGGGAGGGCATGAGATACGGTGAGCAAAAGGTTGAACTAGTGCGAGGTGGAAAAGGGGTTAGCTGAGGAGGGGCAAGGGCCGAACAGATAGTGAGGGGACCAAAGCCTAAGTGACTCTGTTTCCCTGAGGTCATGATTGCTCTCTCAGGGCAGTTAACTGCGAAATCTGTTTAATCCTTTCATTAACAAAGAAAAGGGAATCCTCTCTGATGTTTTCACCCTATGCCTCTGACCTAATGTTTTAGCAACATTTATCCTTTTGGCCCCAAGAGAAACACAGCTGTTTTATGAAAGAAAAACTTCATAATTTTTATAGAGATGACTTGGGTATCTAGCCTCTGAGGAGGTGGGAGGTGGGATGGGGATTTGGGTTAAGGGTTCCCTGTGGTGAGCCCATCTCCTAACCAGAGGTCTGGAAATCTGTCCTCCCTCACGGTGACGCCCATGTTCAGCCAAAACGAAGTCCGTGTTTAAAGTCCCAGCTGGCCCCATCGCTGACCCCAGGGAAACTCCCCGAGGGCCCACCATCTCTGTCAATCAGTTGGCTCAGAGATGCAGACTCCTGCACTCTGTTCCTTCTGTGCCCCCTCCATTCCCCTCTTGTCTTCTCCCTGGCCTCCTGCCCTGGGCCTCTGGACTCACATTCTCTCTCCCCACATGCCCCTCTCAGGCTTCGTGACTCAGATCTCAATCACTTTAGGAAAGACAGGGCTCACTGCCCCCTGTACAATCAACTTTCAGCAGGAGCTAGGAGGGAGGAAAGGGGGAGGAATGGAAAAGGAGAGGGAGGGAGGGGGAGAGAAGGGGAGAGAAGGGGAGAGAAGGAGGGAGAAGGAGAAAGGCAGACACAAGAACCAGGTCTCCTGCACTTCCTCCCAGAGATAAAGGCTATTCTTAGGAGTGGGATAGGCTTGGCATTTGGGGGAGACTTGCATTTCTCTCCCTTCCGCCCCAGAGGCTTTGCACACAGCGATTCCTCCTCTCCACCAGACAGGAAAGAGAATAAGGTGAAGAAGGAGAAACAGGAGGGAAGGAAAGAGGAGACTGCACCGTGACTGTTACCCTGACAAGGTCTTCTCGGGACTTAATTTGGAAGGCTGCTCGAGTTGGTCAGGGGAGTGCCCTAACCCCATCCCCAGAGACCTGTTTAATTCTAGCGTCACTTTTGAGGCAGACGACAAAGCCCAAACGAGGTCCCCTTGGGCCTTTCTGCAGCGCTTTTGCCTGTGACATGTGTTCAATAAGTGTTCAGCCAGCCTCCTGCGTGCACCCTCATTAGACCCATCTCTCAGAACTGCCCTCACTGGGCCTTAGGACCTTGGCCGTCAGGGCATTCAAGCCCTGGCATTAGACAGCAGGCTTCAGAGAAGCCAGGGACTTGGGAAATACACATAGAGAGAGGGACGGACGGAGGGAGGGAGGGACGGAGGGAGGGAGAGGGCAAACTCGAGAAGAATTACGTAATCCGATTCCACTTTGGGCCCTGGTGGTGCAGTTCTGCAGAGTGACCAGCAGGGGGAGCTCAGGCAGTGTATCAGAACCCCAGCGCCCAGGTTGCCTGAAACCCAACCAAGGGACAAACAAAACTACGCACCTTTGTGGCTTCTCTTCGGTTCTTAATCCCGGGAAGCTTCATCCATGACCGCCTGGGCTCCATCCTGGGGAACTCAGCTAGCATCTTGCGGAGCACCGTCTTAACAGGCTTTCCTGAATCTCTCAACCAAACTGCTTCCTCTGTGTGTTCCTACACATCTAGAAAGGGCTTTTCTCAAGCTCTCCCAGTACCTCTTTGTGTGTGTCTTTTTTTCATCCTGGCCTTCTCTGCACCTGTGTTTCTGACTGTGCGTCTTTCTTGCTTCTCTGTACCATCCTGAGCCCACTCGTAAATAAAAAATATATGGAGATGAGCCCACCCACAGGCTGAGTCCTGAAAGATTTGAAATCTGGCAAAAGCTAACACTTGGAATAAAATGTAAAATATGCTCTTCTGCAAAAGTAGCTCATTGTGCCACCACTTGGCTGTGCAGTCACGTTTTTCTGTATATCCTCCCAGTCTCTGTCCTCCGGGTGGGCTGCCCTTGCCACCCTCCAGTCTGCCTCCTGCCCATTGGTTGCTGCAGCCGGCTGTCCCCCTCCCAGCAACCACTGACCTCCAATGGTCCTGACCAGCAGGACAAGGTCTTCCATGTCTTTCAGAAAGAATGCCTACTCCAGAACAGTTGTAGCTCTAATGACCCGGGTTTTTTCTTTTCTTTTCTTTTTTTCTTTTTTTTTTTTTTGAGTTGGAGTCCCACTCGATAGCCCAGACTGGAGTGCAGCGGCCGCTCCCGGCCACCGCAGCCTCGACCTGCTGGGCTCCGGCAATCCTTCCACCTCAGCCTTCCGAGTAGCCGGAACTACAGGCGCGCGCTACCACGCCCGGCTAATTTTGTTGATTTATTGTAGAGATGAGGTTTCGCCTGCCCAGGCGGGTCTCGAACCCGCGGGCTCAGGAATCCACTCACCTCAGCCTCCCAAGGCGCGGGATTACAGGCTGAGCCACCGAGCCCGGCCTGACCCGGGTTTTTTCATTATTGTTTTTTGTTTTCTAACTAAGCACTCTCATACCCAGAACGTACCAGAACTTTTAGGATCAGGGGTCGAGGGACTCCAGGTGAGAAGTGGAGAGAATCGACCTTGCACTCTGCATGGAACCTCTTGTCCTCCAAGATTCAGCTGCTCTGGCTGGATCTGATTCACTCTCCCAGAGTAGCATTATTTGTGGTGATTTTCTCTTGGTTGGATCTCCTCATTGTCTTTCTCTCCAAATGGAACTTTGCTTATTGCACAATCTATATACAACCCAGCTCCTGGAGGTACGAAGTTTCAACTCTCTTTCTGGGCTTTGGGGTCCCAAGAAATCAAGAAATGTGGCTGAGCGTGTGTTTTAAGGTACCAGAACACTCCATGACTGTCAGGAGGCACCCCAGCAAATGACAGGAAAGCTGCTGTGTCTGGAGCCCACAGAGGGCGCTGGGGACGTGTGGTCTCAGTTCCAGCCCTAAATACCACTACTATGTGGTAGTGGTGATGTATCCTCCTAATTTCTACATTTCGTGGTCCCTGCCTCCAAATCTAGCTTGTTCTATTCATATTCCCATTATTTTCCAGACTATTCGTGCGTGTCCCTGAGAGGAAGAGACAAGCGATAGATCTAGTGGGACATGATACTTTTCAATCCTGGCATCTTAACTTTCTCCTAGAGCCAAGGAAGGTGACAGTGGTGTGATCTGATTCCACCTGTCCCTGCCCTGCTCAGTCTTTGGTAGGTGTTATTTCCTGGTTCCACAACGTGATTGGGCCAAGTTTAAGACCAAGGTAGGGCGTAGGAGGCAGACAGGCAATAATGCGATGCGATTCAACATTTAAAAACACTTAGCATTTGCCTGCCCTTCCCAGGCCCTGGCCATACAGAGAGGCTGAACCAAACATAGGCCCTATCATCAGAGAGTACATACTTCTGTTGGACCGACCCATTGTGTCTCTGAATGGGAATAAAAATGAAACTGCTGCAGAAAAACCCAGTGCTGCAAAGTGCTGGCATCATCAGGCAGGCTGCCTCTGCAGTGCAATCCATAATCTCTGTGTCTTCCAGAACCAAAATAATGGCTAAATTACTTTCTAAATTAAGCTTTGCATTACTTCAGAAACTAACAAAGCCTTCCTTCCCACAGTCACTGTTCCCAAATTAAATATTTTATGCTTGTACAGCTGCTTGAATGGTGGTGCATTAAAGATGGAAAAGTTTCTTAGGTAGGAAAGACAGGGGTGCTTAGAAAGAAGAGGGGAGCTCTGAGGGGAGCGGACAGCTGTGGTCAGGTAGCAGAATTGATAGAACAGTTGGAAAAGGTTGCGATCAAGTAAGCGAGTGTATAAAATGTTTCTAAAATTATTAGGTCCAGATAAGTATAGGTTAAGGGGGTCCATTATGGTCAAGTTTTTAAAAGCATACTTTCAAGTGGAAACCTTGGTGAGTGGCTATTCCCTACCTCTAATCAGTAGGAGCCAGAGGGACTAAATGTCAACTGCCAAGGGTGTGTCTTAAGGTCAGTGTGAAGTCCACTTTTCAAGATTTGACAATGGTTAAACACTAAAATGGGTCACAGAGAATGTCTGGGCACTTTTCCTCTGGAGGCATTTATTGAAAGAACAAAACCTTCATGTGCTGAAATGTCGGAGGTAACACCCAGTGTGGAGACAGAGGCATGACCTGGATGAGCCAGCCTTCCAGGTTGTCTTCTAGACTGGAAAGTCAAAGAGCTCATACGGTATTGGAGGCTCTTAGTGGCGGCTAGAGAGAAATGGGCAAATAAAAGGCCCGTGGTTCTCATGGGCCCACCTTCCACCCACACGCCAGAGACTCCCACCACGCAGCCTCTGTGTTGTTTGTTTCATGCGTGTGTGCCTAGAAGTTGGCCTTGCAAATATGTGAGCCCGCTTGGCAAATGGTTTTGTAGAAAACCCTTACTCATAAGAATTTCTGTTTGCAGTATTTGAATTGGCAACTAGGACTCTCACTTTTCCATACACGCTGTTCCTAACTTATCTCTTGGTCTCTTTCAAAAGGTTATCAATTTTTTGGTGGTGATGTAACTTGAAACCTGGTCTCTTTGAAAGCCATTTTCGTGGGGTTGGCTGAGTGTTAAGGGAGAAAAATGGAAGCTGGAACAGAGGAGGGTGAGGAGGTAGATAAATCCAGGTTTTGCCAGATAGTGTTTTCCATGAGGTAGAGGGAACAAGGGGCCCTGTCTGTGGCAAACAGAGCCCCCAGGACTCAGTGGCAGAGCTGTCCCAGACACTCTGGCTGGCTCCCCTGGAGTTCCAGGGCTGAGTCCTAAAGAGGCTATTTGCTGGCTCTTCCACAGATTAGAGTTTGTCCCTGGGTCACGCTTGGGTCTCCATTTTATTGTCTGCAAGAGTAAAAAAGCAGAGTTGACATCGCTAAGCTTCGCAGAAGCCCTGTATTTTGCCATTCTGTATGGCCATGTGTTTTGATTTTAAGTATTAATGATGCCTGTTACCTATGTGGTGCTTTATAATTTAAAAACACTTTCCACTATTTTTCTCACTGGATCCTCACAACCCCCTGATAAAATAAGCAGGATAGAAATTATTCTCATCATTTTAGAGATTAAGAAACTGACGATCGGGAATAATAAGCAGTTTGTTATCACAAGAGTGGAAATCTAGGACTCCAGCGCAGGTCTTTGATTTGAGCTCAGTTTTGCATCCTCTTGGGGAACGGAGGCCCACGGCGCCTTTAAAACCATATAATTATGGATCCTCTCTCCAGAAAAAGAAATTTGGAGTTTTTGCCTTAAGCTCAAAATAGGCCCCAAGGTAACCCCCTACCCTCTGCCGCCACCATAAGCTCTGGCGAATGTGTGCATGCCTTGCCTCTCTGACCTTACTGCAAGCTCCGTGGAGGCTCAGGCCATGGGTTCTCTCTTCACTCCCACGGAGCCAAGCACCTAGCAGGGCCTGTGGCATTGCCAGGAAGAGTGAAAACAGAGCAGGAATGTGAATAAGTAAGCGGAACAGCTGTCTGTATCCACATTTGACCACTGGTATCCTTGTACATGATCTGCCCTGGAGGGTTGTCTACCTGCCACACTCTTCCCCACCTCCTAGAACACAGCACTGTTTCCCATGGCAGCAGCAACAGCAATATCCTTCTCAGCATGAGTTTCCAAGCACAGATGAGCTCACAGGCACAAAGAGCCATGAGGTCATGTCATCACAGGTCTCACACCCCAAGAGCCTGCTGTCAGTAAAAAAAAAAAAGCAAACCTGCTGTCTTGGCTGGGGGAGGCTAGGAGAATTAGTGGGGGCTACTCTGGTGTAAGTTGAGAGTGAGAGATGGTGCTGGAGCAGAGAGCAGTCAGGAGCACCTGAGGGAGACTGCCAAGAACAGCTGGGTGACTGGAAGGAAAGAGTGCCTTCCAGGCCTGCTCCCCCAGGTCTGAGGAATGCCCCAATAAGGTCAAACCTAAGGCCTAGGTGGGGGCTCTGACCACTTGTACACACTTAGCACCAAGCCTCAGTGCCATCTTGCTTCATCTCCCTGGACTGCTACCCTCATTAACAACTGTGACTTCAGTCAGGGACTACAGGGAGGGAACACTCAGTGACAACCTAGAGGCAAGGACAGTTAACAAATAAATATGGTTTCAGTTTAAGTCCTTTGCCCCATTCTCCTCTCCTGACTTCTTTCCATTATCCTATAACCCGAGTCTTTATTTTCCCAGCTATGGTGGAGAAGGAAAAAGATTCCAAGACTATTATAAACAAGTCCACACCCGTAAGATGAGACCATCCCACACCCTAGGGACTGACTCAATTGAGCTCCACTGGCCACAGGTCTGATTGCATCTCACCAATCAGAGGAGTCTGAATTCCAGCCAAAGGAGGTCTGTCTCTTGGCTTGTAAATACCAATGTCTCCACTATGAGAAGAATCCTAGAATGATCCTCCTGTGAGTCAGCAGGGACTCTAGAGATTATGTATTGCTCCAACACCCTCTTGATAGATGAGGGAACTGAAGATTAAGGTGATGATCTAAGTGTCCAAGGCTACCCAGGAAGTTACTGACAAAGTCTGGACAACAACTCAGAAGTCTTGATCCAACGTGGCACTAGCTTACCTGATCCTGTTCCTTTTAGATGCCAAATGTTTCTACCCAGGGGCAAATCTGAGCAGCCAAGGAAGGAAGATCTGAATTTGCAAACTTCTTTGTAGAAGTCGCTGCTCCAGGAGACCTCTCTGTGTTACAACCAGCCCTGGGGACTCTGTCCCTTCCTTCCAGCCTTTGACTACATTGCTGTTCTAGGAGCCCTGCTAGTTGCCAAGTTAGACCCATCTGGCCAAAAATAGCACCTGACCTCATCCTCATGGTCTCCACCGGACAGGGCTAGTGCCTCCACTGTGGAAGTAAAACTTGCACAGAAATGCCATAAATATTCTTTTTTGTTTTTTTAAGTTGGAGTCTCACTCTGCCATCCAGGCTAGAGTGCAATGGCATGCTCACAGCCACCCCAGTGTTGACTCACTGAGCCCAGGCAATCCTTCCGCCTCAGCCTTCCAAGTAGCCAGAACTACAGGCACATGCTACCACACCCGGCTAATTTTTTTGATTTATTGTAGAGATGAGTTGCCCAGCCTGTTCTTGAACTCATGGGCTCAGGCAATCCACTCACTTCGGCCTCCCAAAGTGCTGGGATTACAGGCTTGAGCCACCATACCCAGCCCCTGCCATACTCTACAAGCAAATATCAAAGGTTCCAATTTCTCTACCCTCCCTTTAGTGCACCATTTCCAAAATCATCCAGCAAACTTGACTTAACCTGTGAGTCAAACCAAGTCCAATAAATACATATTTATTGAGCTACTATTAGATAGGCAAAGTACCAGAGTCTGAGCTCTATACAAAGACAAGCCTGAGTCTCTGCCTTTGAAGAACTCACAGGTTACCTGGGGGAGACAGGGCAAAATTGCATTCAAAGTTAATACACAAGGGAGCAGTACAAAAGTTCCATGATGTCACACATGACTATTTGCAAAATTATTGGAATTGATCACTACTGGAAAAGAGAAGAAAACATTGTGCATTAAACAGTCCAGGGAAGTTTGTGGAAGAAGAATTTGATCAGGACTTTAAAGGATGGGAAGAATTTAGAGGGATGGAGAGAAGAGACAAGCATTTCTGACATCGGTAACTGCGAGACAAGGTTCAAAGACAGAAAAGTGTGAGTGTGTTGTTGATAGGAATAGTCATCGTGACAGTAGCTGGACGGTGCATCATGCATCAGGCACTGGTCTCAGCACCCAACGCTTGTCCATTCTCTCGATTCTCATACAACCCAAATTACTACTATTAGCCCATTTTCACAGTTGGGGAAACTGAGGCACGGGAAGTTTTTTTGTTGTTGTTGTCGTTTTTTGTTTTTTTTTCAGTAACTTACCTGAGGATACAGCTCACAAATGACTAAGGCTAGGATTGGGGTCCAGAGGCTACACATCCAGCCACTGTTTCATACAGCTTCTCTCACTCTGACTAGAGTTGATTTGTTGGAAATGTGTGTTGTTGACAAATCATGGAAGACCTTGAATACCATGTTAACAAACTTGGGCTTGACTCTACAGGCTTTAGGGAACCATTATGGGTTTCTGAGCAGGTAGCAGTAAATCTGGATTAAATTGAGATACACACCAGAAGAAAATCTAAAGGACACATTTATATAGAGGAAAACATGGAGAAATACATTAGCACAAGTGCAGCGATCCCCTTCCATTTTGTAGTATGCCTTGTTCAAAGCAATTTCTAGTGGTCTCTCAAATCTTATTCTATAAGGAGATCAAATCCTTGGTCTGTGACACTGAGGGAATAACCATAACGTAGATGACCCTCAGATCTACCCAGGCATTGCTCAAAATATAGGGGCAGAGCTAGGCTTGGAGAATGCTGTGTGTAGGGAGATAGGAGACCTCAGGAGAGAGTGGGAAGGAGTGGAAGAATAGAAGATGTCAGAAAACAGTTGAGAGGCCAGTAAAATGAATCTGGACCTCAGGTGTGTAATTCAGGGATATATTTAGCGTGATTAAATCTAAGTTTCTGGAGGGGAGGCATCAGCTATCTCCTTGATTGCAAATAATTTCTTCTGTGGTTCCTTCTCTCATTTTAGATGCTAAAATGGAAACTCTTTTCTCATGCACAGAATGCTGCTCTTTCTCTTTTTTTAAGATTCAATTTTGCTAGTGTATCCCATTAAGGACTATAAAGTCGAACTTGTTCTTCTCATGACCATCTCCTATAATGAACGTGTGACGGATGAAGTAATTGGATCTCTTGAAAGATTCATAATTGAGATAAGAGCATTTTTTATTGTTGTTTTCCAGGAACTGTATACACAAAGGAGCCCTCTCAATGGAGGGAAAACACTAAGTAATTTGAATCTTGAGCAGAGATTAGATAGTTGTCTTGGATATGGCTTTGGGATCAAAATCACAAGAGATGAGGCATCGTCCTGCTCAGATGGTCTTCAGGGAATATCAGGTTTACATAAGTGTTCAGGTTCTGAGTCACAAAGCTTGGATAGTGGGACTGAACTCAGCCTGCGCTCTAAGCAAAAGTATATACTTAACCTTGTAAACTATGTTGTTCGGTATAAGCATTGCCTCAACTTATGAGCACTCCCTCATGACTGTACTTTTGGAAAGGGACTCCAGATCTGAGTTCCAAGCAGCTGTTTTGCATCCACCCAGAGGAAACCAACAGATAATTGGTGTGAGAGTGGGATGAGGAATGATTGTTAACACCATTCAACTCTTGAACATGTATTTTTGTTTGAATAATGAGTTGATTAGTTTATGTTAAAATGAGGACAAAGAAAATACTGTAAGAAAATCAAATGGTGTTGTATAAATATCCCCTCTTCAATCTCATGCTTGGCACTGATAAACTGATCAGCTGTTGGTCTCTCCTCCCCTGCTTTCTTCCCAGCTGCTACTGCTTAAGAATATGTAAGTTCATGCCTTCAACTGAGTCATTTATGACTGGGGCTATGCATAAGGAATTTGGAAATAAATCCTATTCCCAGACTCAATTCTAGGAACAAAGTCAGTGTTACCAGCCTTCTGTATTGACCCTTCATTCTTCCCTTTCAGCCAGATCTAGGATCTCAGGTACCCAGAACAAACCCAGGTATACATGTGGCCCAGAACCACAGTTCTATTTTGACCTTATCTGGCCAAGTCTCAGAGGTGAGCTCTTACCCTGGTTTCCCATCCTCAATTCTGACTTACTGTCCCCTCCGGAAGTCTGCTTTTCTCTGTAGTCCTAATACCTGTCCCAACTCTCATCCAGCCTCGTGACTTCTTTCTGCTAGCCAGGGCTTTCTGTTATGCCAGGCCATGGAATGATGGTGCCATAGGACAGGGCATGTTTACCGTATTGAACTCTCATATTGATTCCTGCTCACTTCATTCAGTGTTTCTCAGCAGCAGTGGTAGAACCCCTGGAGGATGTAGTTGACACTTCAAGGGGCATTTGTATTCAAGTTATCGAGGGTGGCACTGACAGCACTTGGGAGCTAGGAAGCTAGCTGTGCAGGCACTGCAACCAAGAAACGCTGTGCCATCCTGTGCAACCTTCCAAAGTCACCTTGACCATGTGTGTGAAAAACCTGTTCATAATGATCTGGGTGTGGAGCTCAATTCCATTTTACTTGGAAACACAAGTCACTTTTGCAAAGCTTTCGTGTACACTGAATTGTCCATAAATGCCATCTAAGCATGTTTAGAGCAAGAGAAGATTGTACCTCGTTTGCTTTAGAAGTTTACCAAAAGTAGTCACAATTTCAGAAGAGCACTTCACAGACAGCGACATCACTGTTGGTGTTCAGGTTGCCAGCATACTTTTCTCCATCTCCATCTCTGTCTCTGTCACATTCCCTTTGACCTTGAAGCAACTACTTCATTATGTCTTCTAATTAGTCATCCCTAAACAGTCACATGTTCCAATACATACTATTTTATTACAAAGTATTTCTCTTTACCAGCATTTATTCTTTATTTTTTATACTTAGGGCATGATATTGAGTTTTTCAAAATACGTGAGTAGGCGAATTGGATTACTTGTGAATTTCCTTACAGAATTGTAAAGGAAACTTAACAAAACATTCATTTAAAAGTAGGCCAT
>CAUYQG010101205.1:0-22450 GCA_963574415.1 Tarsius wallacei | reverse complement strand
CTTAATTTCCACCTCTTCCTCAAGGGTAATATTAGGGGAAATTATTTTTATTTTTATTTATTTTATTATTATTTTTTGAGTTGGAGTGTCACTCTGTCACCCAGACTGGAGTGCAGTGGCCGCTCCCGGCCACTACAGCCTCGACCTGCTGGGCTCTGGCGATCCTTCCACCTCAGCATTCCAAGTAACCAGAATTACTGGCATGCACTACCATGCCCGGCTGATTTTTTTTTTTTTGATTTATTGTAGAGATGAGGTCTTGCCAAGTTGCCCAGGCGGGTCTCAAACCCGCAGGCTCAGGCAATTCACTCATCTCAGCCTCCCAAAGCGTGGGATTACAGGCTGAACCACCGAGCCTGGCTGCCACAGCTATTGAAGCATAAGAGTTTCATCATTTATTTAGCACCAGTGCTAAACTGTGGTCACCAGTGCCATGGTTAAGAAGAATGTGTTTAGGTTAATGTATGTTCTTAGAGATTACTCTGTACACCTTGATTACTCATATTCATCTTAGCATAGTAGGGGAATTCCAGAACCTAGAATATGCAAGTTTTTAGAAGATGCAGAAATCACAAGAATGGCCATCAGAAAGTCCCGCCCTAATACCTTATTTATAAATGTTTGATCATTGTGGGAGAAAATAAACCTTGCTGTTTTTTGCAGTGAGGTGATTTCTGTACAAATAGCTCTGTTTAGAGTGGCCAAGGGTTTATAGGATGGAAGTAAAATAAAAATGAGGCCTATCTATCTGTGCAGAACAGAGGAGTAGATGCCCATGATTTCTGGAGTAAATCTACAGAGGAGTACTCTACAGAGGAGTAGATGCCCGGGTCCTTCCCTGGGTCCCACGTGTGTGTGGCTCAGTGGACACACAAGTCCAGTGGGGGCAGGCTGCCAAACTGGGGCCAAGTTGTTTATTCATATGTATTGCCAAGGCCTGCCAGTGGTTGGAAAACATTTGTGAACTGTGATAAGAACTTCTAACAGACAAGAGAAAATAAGATTCCAGCAGAGAAAATCTTTGCCATTCACTGGGGAGATAATTAATCCTTCCAAAAATAAGTAAATGGTTATACAATTCTTTATCTTAATTTAACACTTTGGTTTACAGAAGAGAAAAAAAAGTACATAAATCATCTATATGTTGGACAAGAGAGCATAATGGGTCATCTATTTAGATGTGAATACTTGAGGCTGTGTCAAGAACCAAGCTTTTCCCTTCTGACATTATTAATTTTCCCATCCATTGCTATGAGTTGCTCTGTGAATTGAGGTCATGTTAGCCCAATGAGTCGGATCTCAGTCATGATGCAGTTGAGAAGTTATTTGAAAATGCCAATAGCACAGATCAACTGAAGAAAATCTGTCTTGAATTTCAAAGTTCTTGGTCAAATTAACAGAGTGGAACCCAATCTTTGTATTTATAGATGGATGGATGAGTCTATCCAGGAGACATACATCTTTCCAGCTCCGTTCTCATAGGCACTTTGCAGCACTGACTTTGGCTGCAAAGTGGCTTATGGGGTTAAGGACAAATGTATCATCCCAAAGCCATATACCAGACAGGTTGTTTATATAAAATTGTGGAAAAATACGATGACCATT
This sequence comes from Tarsius wallacei, assembly GCA_963574415.1. Taxonomy (NCBI): domain Eukaryota; kingdom Metazoa; phylum Chordata; class Mammalia; order Primates; family Tarsiidae; genus Tarsius; species Tarsius wallacei. The sequence goes on along the minus strand of CAUYQG010101205.1, from coordinate 20,845 downwards.
TGGTTTAAATCTCTTATAAGTCATATGAAATGATTACTGTGGAATTATCACTCATAGCTAGACTGTTATTATTTGGCAAACAGTTCCTAATTCTTTAGAGAAACTGAAAATTCAGGTTTATGGATCTCAACGGTTTGTTGAACTTAATGATGAATGAAATAGTGTATGAATCAGAACAGAATCAGCTCCTCAGAAGCATTTATAAATATTAAGCTTAAAATGGAGTTGTCATGTCATCTAAGAAAAACTAACTCAAAAGACTTTTTTTTATGTGAATATATACCTTCCAGGAAGTGTGATTATTTGTCTGATCATGTCAGTGTTTAGCTTAGTCGAATGTGTGTTAGAAATAAAATGAGCTTTTGTCAGATTGCATAAAATTGTATGATGTTCTCAGGGGAAAAAGTTGAAAAGCTCATGCGTCACCTTTTCTCAATAATTCAAAAAGTTTAGAGTTTGAAATAAAAATCTGAAAGTTTAGAGTTTTTCAAATAAAAATCAAAATTGGCTCACAAAATAAAATTGGTGTTGCTCTTGGTGTATCTTTGTTGAAGCTTATACTTTGCAAAGCCTATTTAATCTTTTAAGACATGTTTAGAACAAGAATGAGTAGAAGAAAAATTCTTATTTCAGAAACTTTAAATTTCTACCATCTGTGTTGTTTTGAAGTTGCAATAGTAATTTAAGGGCAAAATCTTGATCTGCATTTCTTTTTTCATTCTTTTGAGGTTTAAGATCATTTGCCAGATGTTGCTTCAACACGATCTGCATACCTGAAAATTTACTCTGTGTTCTAGGCCCTGTGCAGAATTCTAAATTAGTATATCTCCATACCTACAGAACACATAGTCTAAAACATGTACACAAGTAACCATTTAAAAAGTTAGAATGTAATCTAGGTGCTGAAAATCACTAATTGCTATTTCATATGCATGTTTCAGATCAATTCTAATAGTCCATAATCACCATAAATAAAGTAAAATAAAATCATGATGGGCAAAGATTGCCGTAAGCCCTATGTCTTCTGTGGAAGGAAGGAGAGGAGACTTTGATAACTTTTATAGTTAAACAAAACCCCAGTAGGACATTATTTTATTTACATAATAATTAAGCATTTTAATTTTGACAGAGCACCCAGTTGATAAAGATGTTTGTGTTTCTGCAGGGCAGTAGAGGAGAGATAGGACCAGAGGGAGCCCCAGGCCTGCCAGGTAAACTGGTAAGTAATGTCTCATCTACTTGCTTTCTTCAAAACATGGTGCACTTTGACCAAGAAGCAAGAGGAGAAAACATCTTACAATTGTCATCAGCTGTGCTTGGTTTCTGTTGTTCTGTGGATGTGTGAAATGTCAACGTCTTTGACACCTTCCAAGGGTATTTCAATCCGTGTGGCTTGTGGCATACATTCTAAAACTGGGAGAGCCGTGCAGGGCCTCTGGCTGTTCTTGGAGTGGCAGGACATGAGTGAATGCCACCTTGTCCTCCTGGCGGGTGTGTATACACAACAGTGCCACTGAGGGGCTTGGTGCCAAGAGCCTACTGCTGCCAAGGAGCGCCAAGGGAACCGAGGGCAAGGGGGGTTGAGACTGGAGGGAACTGGTCCCTCTTCTGAGACTGTGGGGGAGACACAAACCCAGGAGGCTGGGTGACCCACCACTGAACATTTATTTTAGCTACAAGGCAACATACTGAGGCTTGTCTGCTTTCTGTACTCTCCGTGTTGCCGTGCACTGACTCTGCGGACTACTTGTTTTCCAGGGATCTTCTGGAAGCCCCGGCCTCCCTGGCTTGCCTGGGCCCCCTGGACTTCCTGGAATGAAAGGTGACAGGGTAAGCTATCCAGCACTCCAGAAAGTTCTTTATTTGGAAGGTTAATATCTATCATGTTGAGAAACCAAGCTGGCTTTTGATCCAGCAGGAAATTTTTCTAGAATTTATCATGAAGAACTATCAAGAAAGGTATTTTACATGACAGAGAGCTGAGATTAAGAAGCAAAAAATCTATTAACAGAATAATTTACCAGAAGAAAAAAGCTAAGAAAAGAAAAAAATTTCATCGTAATTGTGCTTTCTATTTAGTTCTAAAATTTTCATTCCTGCTAGTCATATTTACAGGGCTGTGATCAGAGAGTGCCCCAAGTTCCTGGAGACTCTTGGGGACTTGTCAGCTTCCCCAGATCTTCCCTTGATTCTTGTCTACAAGTCTAGTAAGGCTCATTTGAAATTAAACACCCCCAAATACTGAAAAGTGTTATACTCCATTTATTACAGGGTGTGGCTGGTGAACCTGGTCCAAAGGGTGAACAGGTAAGTCCTATTATTTGATTGGTGTGAAATGCAGTGTTTGATCTGCATCTTCACAAGCGGGGTGGGGGGAGCAGTTGGTCTGTGGGTTTGATTAAAATCATGGGGACGGGCATGGTTTCTCAGTGTGACAGATGTGTCATAGTGCATTTGGTCTATAGCCTTAGCTGCTGTTTTAGGGAACTGGAGCTAACTAGGGCTCTGCCTCCAGACCTGCACGCTGTCTCCCCCTTGGAGAGGGTGGCCCGTCTCTGGTTCACCAACTCAGTTCACCCTTGTCTGATGGTGTCTTCTGTGGCTCATCCAAATGTTCTCAGGTTTTCTTGATCAAGACCTCAGCAAAGAAACTGCATACATGCCTTCAACTCAGCCCTTTCCCTGGGTTCCTCTTTCTGCTGTAAGAGCCCTTTCAAAACCCATGTTAGGTCACAGTTATAAGATTGCTGACCATGGGCATCGATCCTCCCTTTCAGCTGGAACTCAGCCTTAGCCCCTAGCTTTTCTCCCTGCTGTTTTCTGATCTGGTCCAGTCATGGACAGCTAGGTTGGAAAACCACTGAGTGCATTTTGTATTCTGAGGTCCTGGGAACTCTGTGGGCACTTCTGAATGCTTATTAATGTTGGCAGGCTAATGTTGGACCCTGGGACTAAGAATTCTTGTCTATTTGGAAGGTTAATATCTATCATGAGATGTGACATTTCTAAATGTGACTTTCTAATTTTTAGGGTGCCTCTGGTGAAGAAGGCGAAGCAGGAGAAAGGGGGGAACTTGTAAGATTTTTGTTTTCCAGTTAATGATGGATCCTTACCAATTTCAAGCTGTATTTGAAGCATATGTCTGTCTGTCTATGTGTGTGTGTGTGTGTGTGCATGTGTATTCTTCTGACACTGTTATTCTTACTGCCTTCTTTAAAGGCTGAGATGTTTCTTCTATAAGCTAACAAAAGACTCCCAGAATTGCTGCCAATATCAAGTAAAGCAGAGAGGAAACATGGCAAATTGATAGACCTGGCTTTAAACTTTTGGAGAACAAAAAAAGTAAGGAAAGTATTTCCTTATAGCTGGTGAATCCTCTTGGGTCTTTACATCTGGACATCCAAGGTGGTTCTTAAATGACTATAGAAAGTCTACAAATAGAGCCTATCATGAAAACTAAGGTGAGGTTTTCTTATAGTTAGCAGCAGCTCACAAATCTGATCAAGGATATTCTCTTTGGTCTAAACCCCTTCCCAAGAAGTGACCTCCATCTCTAGAGGATGCCACTACTGAATCTCCGGGAGGGGAATAAAAAGAAAAACAAGTTGTCTTTCCTGCCAGAGCTTCTGGACTTGCTAGCTACCATGGTGGCTTTGACACAAACAAACACGACCTAATGTGGAAACTCATGTTTTGGTCCTTTGGGGTCAGGGAAATACTTTTCTCATAAAATATAGTGCTTATAGTGCAGGAAAAAATTCTGGTAATGTTTTATTCAGATTTTTAATATAAGTGTGACATCTAAATTAGCCAAAGCCTCCCAACTATTAAGTAAATTCATAAGAGGATTATTCCAATTTCATTTTCTGTTGAAGCTGTTCATTTTGTGGGTGAAAATGATGTTTTGTAGTGGAGTGTAACTGATGTGCTATCACTTGAGCTGAATTTATATCTAGAATTACTGGTGGGAGATTTTCAAATTTCTTTTAAGTGTAAAACCATGCATATTTGGCTCAATTGGCTTTTTAGGATGAATTTTTAAATATTGTTTGAGTTAGAAAAATGAAGTCTTTAGGTTTACATGTCTATTATATTTCGTAACAGAATGCTATTGTGATATCTTTTGCCTTCCACATCTTTAATGCTCAACACCTAGCATTTCAGACCTGGATGGAAATTTGGAGAGCCTTGTTATTTAACAGATGAGTTAGCCAAGTCTAGGAAGTTATATAGCTTACAAAAAGTCACTGAGTTAATTAGTAGAACTGGGACAGGAATTCAAATGTTGAATTTAATATTTTTCTGCACTGCCAGTGTTAATCTGGTCAAAACTTTCTATATTTCAGCAGCACAATAACCTTCGTAATGTTTTTAGGAAAGTGTCAAATGTAAATACATTGTTCTAATATAATTTTTTTTTTACAATTTAGGGAGATATAGGATTACCTGGCCCGAAGGGATCTGTAAGTATAACAATCAGTAATGACGTACAAATTAAAAATATCAATAAAGCTGTAGAAAATGTTATGCTCTGCTTTATGAAATCATTTTATTAAATTTAATTTTAGAGGACTTGCACTCAAGGAAATAAATGTCTAGATTTATTCGTTAGGTAATGGATTAATTCAATAGAAAATGACCTCACAGTGTGTAAATGGATCTACCTCTTAATCTCACCACTCTAAAGGAAGTTTTCTTTTCATATTATAAATGGCTCAATGAGTATATGTGGTAATACTCTAATTTCCTCCCCAAAAGGTTCATTTTTAATGAACCAGCTTGTGCTTTGTGGTGTCACGGATATAATTAAATTTCGTTGGCAGTTGTACCATTGCAAAATATTTCAGCAATTGTCTTAATCTCCTGTGTGTTGTAGTTGGGGAAGTAAGATAAAGGCATAATGCATAAAGAAAATATAATAGAGGATTACTGGAACTAGAAAATGACCATCTTATTCAATTTTTTCATTTTACAGAAACTAAACTGATGTTCTTAGAGATTAGATGCATTCAGAATTAAAGACCCAGTGAGTAGGAACCCTGAGATGACTTGCTAATTTGAAAGGAATGTTCATCTAACACAATTAGAAACTTAAGAAAGTGTAAGGAGGAAAGAGAGCTCAGAGCTCAGTCTCAAATGTCACCACCAGAGCCTCCATGCACCTCCAAATCCTTCCTGCTTCTGGAGTCTTCCGCATTCCTCTTTGTCCCTGCCCAATATATCCTCATGGCAGGCAGTGTTAACCTAGATTAAAAAAAGATAAAACCCACCGTGTATACCTCTTCTGCTGAAAACTCTTCAGGAAAGGCATCAGATTCTCAGCAAGGTGTAAAATGTCTTTGACGAGGTATTCTCCAGCCTCATGTCTGGCATGTCTAGAATGTCATATATGGGCAGTTCTTTTTTCAAGCTGTGCTGTTTAACTCCTTGTTCTGTTCTCCTAGTCTGGAACACTCTTCCCTTTTCTTGGAACAGCTACCTCCTACTCAGGGGCTGACACCCATGCCCAGCCCCACTGTCTCCAGGAGGACCCTCCCAGCCCTAGTTAGGATGCTAGCTCCAGGCTCCTGCACACCATAGAGATGGATATTCTTACGTTGTAATAGCTCACCAGCCTCTAACTGCTGTGTCTCTAGCTTCAAGTAACATTTTATGCCTAGGAATTTTGAACAGAACTGGTTTAGGATTGAGAAAAATGTCAAGAGTAAAACTTGATAGAGTTGGTAATAGAAATCCAGCTTCACTCTAGAAAGAGTCATGTTCAATAACAGAATTCCAGTGAATGAACCGTACAGAGGTCCACACGAGTCAACTGCATTCAGATTTGCATATAAGATAAGGAATGAGTCCGAGTCATGGCCTCCTTTCCTAGCTGAGTCACACCTGAACTGCCTGGGTGACATTGATGAAATGGAAGTACATTGTCTCGGAATCAAGGAAATGATCACTAACATAGAGATTCAGTCTATATGGTCATACCACCCTGAACGTGTCCGACTCCGTCTGATCTCTGAAGCTAAGCAGGGTTGGACCTGGTTAGTACTTGGATGGGAGACAGAGAGATTTTCACTGTCCTCTTGGTTCTGGCACAGACACACGCGTTGAGGAGGAGAGGCCTGGAACCTGACTCCTGCTTGTGCATTGCCGTTCCTCCGTGGAGGAGTCCTTTCCCACAGGCCCAGGACCCTTGTGATGTCCTGGCCACATTTGCCCTTAATCTCTTCATCGAGAAGCTTGTGTCCCTTATTGAGGCAGCATTTCCACATTGCCGCAGGATAGTGCACTCTGATGTGGTCTCTGTGCTCTGCCAGTTCTTTAGTGCATTTTGGGTCGGTTCTGTCTTCTCAGAAGATGCCACTCTTTGCTCCACAAGCACTGACAACTTGCAGCCCCTTGTCGTGTACCTCTGGCTCTCCCCATTACACTGTCTTCCAAGAAGTCTTTGAAGCCACAATTCCTTCATAGATACAATTTTGGCAAGTTGGCTTAGATGAATATCAATTTTTTTGCCTACTGAGATTAGAAGAAGCATTTGCTGAGTTTTATTTGGATGTGTCTAGTGAAAGTATCACTTCACTACGTTTTCACTTTAAAGCATTTGAGTGTCTGAGAGCTACTTCTAGACAGATGTTGCATATGAAAAAGAAGCAGATTAAATTACTTTACAAACATTGCATCTTGAGCACTGGTCGTCACTCCTGGCTGCCTGTTCTTTCATCTGCTGCTTCTTATCTGGGACAACAGCACACTGAAATTCCTGGGCACACATTCTACTGGAGGAATTGGACACATTTTCAGTTTAACAAAAAGTGAATTAATTTGGCCTCTTTTTAAAGCAGTTATTATAGACGAAGATTCTTTTAAATACTTTAGTGATCTGCTTTCAGAAAAAAAGTCTTGTATTTCCTTTTTGCTAAAATAACAAGTGGTTTATTTTTAATTTCTTTAATATTTAGATTTTTAACTTCCGTAATACTTAGATAAATTTTGAACTTACTTGTTTTGGTTGAATATTTTCAACGCATCATTTTAAATGCGGTATTTTAAGTGCATTGCCTTAGTTTATGTTATTGTTTTGTAATTCCTGGATCCATCTGGTGTCTTCACATTCTTCCAGAAATGTTGTAAAGGCTGAATAACTTACAGTCTCAGAAGCAGCTTTGCTTTGTGCTTGCTGCATTGGTGATGTGCAGAGTCACATTTTGTAGCCTCAGTGGCCTTTGTGTGACCAGAAGATGCTAACAAGTCTCGTTACAAAGTAACTTGCTCTTAGGAAGTGGCTTAAGATATGGAGACTGTGGCTTAAAAAATGTCCTATCCCAGTGAACAATAATAACTATACCCAAAATAAAGACATCTAAACGTTTGTGTGGATGGGAAACCTTAGGGACTTTGTTTGAGCTGCGTGGCAGTCTGTGTCTTCACCTTGTGGTCAGGGTGAAGCTTGCGAGTTTATAGCCTTGAGCTGTCAGGAGATGGATGGGGCCCAGGAAACCCCAGATTCACATCAGTATTTGTGTTCACTTGAAGCTGACGCGTTCCCTGCTCAGCCCTGGACTCATAGTGCACTTTTGTTCCAGGTGGGCAACCCTGGGGAGCCCGGCTTAAGAGGACCTGAAGGAAGTCGGGGCCTTCCAGGAGTGGAAGGACCAAGAGGACCGCCTGGACCCCGGGGCATGCAGGGGGAGCAAGGTGCCACCGGCCTGCCTGGTGCTCAGGGCCCTCCGGTGAGTGGCGGTTAGTCCTGGAGGCTTTCTCTTGGAGCCTCCATCCCTCACAGTGGGGTTAGACTGGACATAAACTTCCAGCACCTGACTCCTTCGGTTTACAATGGGACAATGTTTTCTTTGTGATGTGTGTATAAACTTGCCTTTTTCTTTTCTATCCAGGGTAGAGCACCGACAGACCAACACATTAAGCAGGTTTGCATGAGAGTCATGCAAGGTAAATAAATCACAGTGGTTTGACTTTTTTTACCCTAAACTCTTGCTTCTTAAGGTCTTATTCTTGTAGGTGTGCCAGGATAAAAAATAGTGTTTTTTTAAATATGCTCTAAAGGTGGGAAATTTTGAATAATATTAATGCCAATTCTGTTTTATCCAGTTGTTGCCATCCACGATAGTTACCGCCTTAAAGTAAAATATTACCTTTCTGTGTTAGCCTGCTTTTTTTTCTTCTTTCTTTTTTTTGGCCCAGGGAGCTAATTTATAAGAAAGTGCACACATACACACACACACACACACACACACACACACACACACTTTTTCCTTTGGAACACAAATTTTCTCCCCGTTACACACTTAGTGTGTATTTGGTACTGACTGAAGCTCTCCTCCAGGTCATGTGAGAAACCAGTGACAGACTCCATCATCTCCAATCATGCACCACGATGGAAACACCGACAACTCGCATCTTAGCAAAACTGTGACTTGTTTTCACATTTGTTAGCCTTGATCCAAACTCATCGGTAGCTATGGAAGTTGTTACTTGTTTCAGAACGGGTCTAGTTATAAAATATACAGAAAACAAAAATATGCAAATACCCTATAGAGATACTATAACGTTGGTGCCTTCTAACAGCTAATTATAGTATTCTGCTGTAGCTATCACTGTCATGAGGAAATACTCTTCTTTTGTGTCTAGTTTGTCTAGTAGGCTTATGGAGTTTTCCAGAACCAAATGGGAGTGAAATAATCACTTCTGTGTTTGAAAACCAATATAGGTCTTTTCATTGCAGACATCTTGTCTTGAAAGCCTACTTCAGCTTTAAACATTACATACATAGAAAATGATTTTATGCTCTTAAGGCAAATTTAGAGTACTCACATTTAAACAATTGTAAAATGTTGGTTAAAATTTTGTTTTCAATTTATATTCTTCTTCGTACCCTAATTTAAAAAAAAAACGTATCATACTAGAATATTTTCCTCAGAGCACTTTAATGGGGAAATCTCCTCGTGCTCCATGACTTTAGTGGGTAATTCTGAACTTATTAATAATTCCTGAAAATGCCTACACAGTTATTAATTTTTAAGACCAACTGTGACCTTTCCCAAGAAACAAGTTATTTTTAGTGTTTGTTGTCTATTCCAAGCATGAAAAAAACCTCTGAGAGGGAGGATTTATAAGAAGCCGTGAATCCTTGGGGTAGTCCAGGTTATATAATATCTTCAAACTAAAAATGTGAAACCCAGCCTCAAATGGCATCTGAACCACTCCTGGATAGTATCCTTGGCTTTTTTTTTTTTTTTTTTGTAGGTCCTTGGCTTTTAAAAAGCTTCTGGATGTCGGTGGATTTCTACCTCTGTTTAGAGACTCATTTTTCTTTCTATCCTGGGCTTTCAGATATCTAGCCAGGATTCAGGTGACACTTTTCCAGAACGTCCCTCACCCAAAGCCTGCAGTTTGAGTTCTTTTTTTTTTTTTTAAATCTCCCCACCCCCTGCTCTATCTCAAAGCAGCAAACCAAATATATCCAGTGAGAGCAGAATCACACAGCCCCAGTGCAGCTCCCTGGCTGGATGCCCGTAGAAAAACTCTTACCTTTATTCATTCCTTGCCACCAGTTTTGAAGCTCTGGTGACACATTTAGAGAAAGGACCTTGGAATACCTTTCTTCGTGTGAATCACTGCCATGCTCCTGACGTTTCTGGGTTGCTTTGTTTATTATCTTCCAGAACATTTTGCTGAGATGGCTGCTAGTCTCAAGCGTCCTGACTCGGGTGCCTCTGGCCTCCCGGGAAGGCCAGGCCCCCCAGGACCCCCTGGACCTCCCGGAGAGAATGGTTTCCCGGGCCAGATGGGAATCCGTGGCCTTCCAGGCATTAAAGGGCCCCCTGGAGTGCTTGGTTTGAGGGGACCCAAAGGTAAGCCATCTTGCCAGGTGGAACCAGAGAGCACCATTACCCTTTCCAGGTGTGTGATGCACCCCAAACTCAGGAAGTTCCTGCCCTACCGTGTCTATACATCCAGAGGAATAAGGGGGTGCAGAGTCTTTTCCCCAGGGTTGATGGCAGAGACCGAAACTGCTGTGGAATGTTCTCCTGACCTGCTGTGGCACTGCCGTGGCCAGTACTAGGCTTAGGAGGCCTGACAGCACTGGTCTTTTTCAGTCATGCTCTACCTCAGTCATAGCTCACAATAAACTTTATGGGATCTGGTAAAGGATCATTCCATTGTCTGTAATATTTAGACCCTAAAGCCACTGTAGGACTCTTCTAACAAGCAACCATCCTCAGAATGTTTATATTTGTTATTTAAACTAACACCATTTGTTAGAAGGACGTAAGAAAATTTCATCATAATTTGGAGCTGCCTCCCTCTTTTAGCAAGAAACATTGGAATGTCTAGTTTTGAGGCACTTTATTTTTCAGCTCTGAAGTTCAGTCTAACTCAGTTACCTCTTTAATGTGTGAGACAGGTTGTTTCTTCTATTTTTATTTAAAGCAAGTGAAGACCTTGCATCCAGTATTTAGCAGAAAAATGGGATTGTGAGTGTGTTGGGTACTCAGCGGGACTGGTGGAGGGACTGGTTGCCTCAGAGAGTTTGCTGGTTTAGGGCAGTGGGTATTTCAGCCTGCAGTGTGTGTACCCTGAATTATTTACAGAAAGGACTTAATAAGGGGAGGGGTTTTTCTATCATGACGCGTGACTGACAGCTTTCCGGGGAACTTCAGAGAGACGTGGCATCAAAAACAAGAGAGGGCATTTAAAAAAAAAAATACCATAGTGCTCCAATTAGGGATAAATACTGTGGTGTGAAGGTCAGGGGGCGAGCAGGCTGCCATTTTGGATCTGCAAATGAACTGCTGATGCGGTTGACTGACTATACCATGGAGCAATTTATTTAATTACACTTGTAGGTTTTTTTTTTCTTTTTTGACATTTGCAGAGCTGCATGTTAAAAATGAGCTCTAATGGGGGCTCCTTATAAGGCTGGCACTGTCTCAAAGCGTTCAGAGGCTGGACAGCTGCAGAGAGCAAGTGACCCTAAAGAGAGCAGCCGCTAATCGCAGAAAACACCACATTCACTGCCTTGGTCCAGCTTCTGGCCATGGTGCTGGAACTCCCGCTGCAGGTGCCCACTCTAGGGTCAGCCCAGCCCCTTTGTAGCCATGTCTGAGAAATCCCAAGGCCCTGGGGGATTGCTAACCTCGTGGGGTCTGTGGGCCTGCACCTTTGGGTACTGAAGACTTAGACTTCCCTGAGCTCACTGAGTAGCAATGGTTCCAGAACTTGGTCCCTGGGGCAGTGTGTCACCAGGGACCGTAGGAGGAATGCACATTCTCAGCCCACCCCAGGCCCTCTGGTCAGCAGCTCTGGGGGGTGGGTCTCACGGCCTGGATTAACAAGCCTCACAGGGGGTTCTGATACAGCTAGATACCATGGTCTGGAGCCACCACTCATTTTTCTACTGCGAGGGGACACCATTGTAAGGCCTGAGAGATCACAGTCCTGTTTTCTTTGGTTAACAGGCAGTCTCCATATCTGGGGCAGGGCTTACTTTTGTTTGAGCTAGCAAGAGAACCCTCCCTTAAAAAATGGAAGTGTGTGGCCCCCTGCTAAGCCAGGAGGGTCTGTTTGAAGCTGGCTTTGTCAGATTGCAGGACACAGGCTCACCTGAGGAGCCTTAAACTGCCGACCTCTGGGTCCTATGCCCAGAGACTCTGATTTACTTGTCTTGGGTGTTGGGATTTTAAAATATTCCCCAGGTGATTTTCATGTGCATCCAGGGCTGAGAACCATGGGAAACGGAGTTGCCTCTTGGGAAGCCTTGGCAATGTTGTGCTGTGCTTGGTGGGAACGGGTTGGCTCCAGGTGAAGCTTCTTTTGAAGAAAAGTCAACTTCTGTATTTGGAACCTGGAAAATGTCTCTGTGACGAAGGTCATTCACCAAGCATAGCTTGATTGTGTGAGGCATTTCCCCCTAATTTTTCTTCAGTGTTCATGACATGATCTATAGGGGATGCCAAAAAATGTATACACATATTAAGAGATGTTATCTATGTATTACTTTTCAAAGTTGAATTAAATTATGGTAGCAATGTGTAGCATGACATTAGCTCAACTGTGCTTCTGCCACTTTCTTTGACTGTCCTGCCTGTCGCATGGTGATGCTATCATTCATTTGATTAATGCCATCTTTTGAGCAAATGTCGTACTAAATTGTGGATACTTTTTTTTGGCACCCCCTATATAATGAAGTGATGGAATCTTTTAATTTTTTTCTGAAGGCTCCTTTCTCCCTGTCCTTCTCCCCCTTTCTCATCACTGGATTCCTCTCAAGCAGTGTCTTCTTTCAGTTTTACTTCTGAGAATTTGGAGTGGAGGCAGGGAGGGGTGAGCAGATTTTCTTTTCAATCAACAGTCATACATTCGAAGTTGCATGCTTCTAGGTAACTGGACTTGGTTTTTCTCATCCCACCATACACATGAACAGTAGTATTTAATAGGAAACACAGAGCTTTCTATTATCCGAAGGGTTATAGCTCAGATTTTCTCTGAGAACACCACACCATTTTGAAACTTAAATTTCCAGCCAATTGGAGAATGAGTGTTGCCTAGTGCCTTCTCTCCCCTTCCTAGTAAAGAAGGGATGGTATGAGACTGGCTCTACCATGCAGTCACTTTGAGAGTCTTTTTCCAGAGAAACTTCTACATAAATAATAAGTCAGTTTTACTATGGATGTCTTTAATAGTCCAGGTTATGTCGTAGTCCCTGTTGGCCTCTTAAAAAATACTCTGAAAAGCACAGTAGATCATTTGGTTTTTTTTTGTTTTGAGTTGGAGTCTCACTCTGTCGCCCAGACTGGAGTGCAGTGGCCACTCCCGGCCACCGCAACCTCGACCCGCTGGGCTCTGGTGATCCTTCCACCTCAGCCTTCCAAGTAGCTGGAACTACAGGCGCACGCTCCCACACCCAGCTAATTTTTTGATTCATTGTAGAGATGAGGTCTCGCTTGCCCAGGCGGGTCTCGAACCCGCAGGCTCAGGCAATCCACTCACCTCAGCCTCCCAAAGGCGCGGGATTACAGGCTGAGCCACTGAGCCCGGCTTAGTAGATCATTTGTAATAGGAGCTAGTAGAACTATGCCTCAAATCACAGTCAAATCTTAGATCGTATCTGCATTTTTTGTTTTCACCATGTTTTATGCAGTATTATATACACATGCCAGGCCATGGCCTGTGCTGTAGGCACGTTTTGCATATATAATCAAGCAGAAACACAGGAAGTAGCTACCTGCACTTCTGTTCACTTTGCTTAGGATTACATTAGTCTTTCATGTCATAAATATTATTCTTAAATGTTCACAGTTTGGAATAATTGTGAGTCCTTTTGCATAAGACTGTATATCTTTAGAGACTTTGGTGTGAATCAAATAGACTTGGCAATATGTAAATGAAGGTTTGAGAAAATTCATATCATAATTGGGACTAACACCTTTTTTAGCGTTCATCTGCTCATATGGTGACAGAACATCAATTCTAGTTCGTGAATCCATGAAATCCATGAAATAAAAGCCTTGGAGCCGTGAGAATTGCCACTCTGTTCCAGATGAGCTGTTTTTTCTGCTCAAAGTGCATATTTGTCTTCATTCCTTCTTGAGAGCTTCTTTGACAAGCTCTTTGCGTGTATTTTTGACTGAGCAGGCTGACCAAGTGGGGCTGTAGGGCCTTGAGCTGGTTTTTATGCATCTCAAGGGAAGACACAGCATGTTGGAAAGGGAGGCTGTCCCCGTGCCGGAGCAGCCCCCGCACAGGGCTTGCTGCAGGGCGGTGGTCTGCAAGGCACAGTCTGCCTTGGAGCTTGTCTTAAATTTATTTTCTATGCGTGATGCCAACAGACAGCATCACAACTAAAGCAGCGGTCTGCTCCTCGCAAGCAATGTTGGACGCTGGTGTGGCGTCCTGCCAGAATGTGTAAACAATCTTAACTTTTCTGATCAGTGTGAAAGCTGCATTTTAATTTATCATCTTCATCTCATATCTTCAGAAGACGTGGCACATTTACAGACTCTCTCCTCATCGCTAGCCTGCAGAATTACTGTGTCATTTACATTGCCAAGTTAACAAGGGTGTGTAAGTTCTTAGTTTTTAAAATGCTAATTGCTGTATTTTCTTAATGCAGGAAATTCATGATGAGCGTTAAAGAAAAATTAGGTTATGTAAATATGAGTTCTACCTGAGTTACCTTACATGGCATTCATATACATTTAAATTGTTTTGAAAATGTAGTTGAGCCATCATAAAAACATTTACCTAAGGACATTCACAGATAAAATCTAAGTGTGGTGACTGCTTAAACATTCACTTCAAAATCAGAGGTTTTTGGCCATTTGACTGAGTGCAGATGGTTGTACAGATATTCCTTTTTTTGTTATATGTGTGACTTTGTTTTTAAAGTTATACAAAATTTAACTCAATATTGAATGAGGCTGGGCTGATAAAAACGCTTGGAAAAAATGATTATGTATAGAATTTGTTGTGAAATGCCATTGTGTTTTCTAAAAATGTAGAATAATAATAATCTAGTACCATACTAATGGGATGGTAGAATAACGCCTTCAATAAAGAGCAGTAGAAGTCGTTTAGGACCAGTTAACTGAGGTATCAGGGCATTTTGCTAATGAGGCCACGCTGCTGGGTTTGGTCTCTGCAGGGGCTGGGATAATGAATGCACCTTTGTTCTGTGCTGGCTAAATCCCCAATTTCAGTCAGCTGCCTTGTAAGTGTCTCGAAAATACACAGGGTTGGTTGCAATCCAAAATATATTTCCTATATATAATGAGTTGGTTGTGAAATGTAGACTCTGTGACAGCACATTTTCCATTTTTAAAATTCATTAATTTATTTTTGGTAATTCTAAATGTATATTGTTCAGTCATTTTTAAAAGTACAAAGAGGTATTTTGTGAAGTTCCCCCCCCTTCCCCGTGTCTCCCGTCTGTCAGGTGTCCTCTATTCTTCTCACTATATAGTCAGTTATTAGTCCTTACAGACCTTTACAAACAGTGATAGAGAAGGATATAAGAGCACCCATTTTCCCTCTTCCTTTCAAGAACAAATCATATTGTACTTTAGCAAGTTCTTAATTTTAAAACTTAAAATTAAATCTGGACCTTGCTTTTTTCAGTTAACAGTGTGTCCTGAAGGTTGTTCTAAGGAGCATCCTGGCTCTTCTCAGCTGTATAGTATTCCATTCTGTGGAAGCATCATCATGTGTTTAACCTTTCATGGAAATTTAGATTCTTTCCAGTCTTCTGCTATTACAACAAGGCTGCAGTGAACAACATTGTACATATTTCGTTTTCGTATAAAATACCAACAAACTCTCTATCTCTATCTACACCTATGCCTCTACCTCTAATCTCTATGATAAATTCCTGGAAGTGGAATTACTGGGTAAAATAGTGTTTCCATTTGAAAATTTTTTTTTTTTTGAGTTGGAGTCTCGCTCTGTCACACAGTCTGGAGTGCAGTGGCACGCTTACAGTCACCGCAACCTCGACCTGCTGGGCTCCGGCTATCCTTCCGCCTCAGACTTCCAAGTAGCCAGAACTACAGGCAGGTGCTACCACGCCCAGCTGATTTTTGTTTATTGTAGAGACGAGGTCTTGCTAAGTTGTCCGGGCTGGTCTTGAACCTGCGGGCTCAGGCAATCCACTCGCCTTGGCCTCCCAAAATGCAGGGATGGCAGGCTGAGCCACCGAGCATGGCCTGAGATTTTGATAGCGATTGTCAAATTCCTCTCCAAGGAGATTGTACCAATTTACACTCTCATCAGCAATGTGTAACAGTGTGTTTCCACAGACTTGCTAGCATATGTTTGATTAAACTGTATAATTTTTGCTGATCTTACAGGTTAAAATAGCATCCTTTTAAAAAATTGCATTTATTTTGTCATGAGAGCGAAGTCATGGAATTTTGCACATATTTAAGAGCCATTTTTATTTTCTTTTAGTGACCTGTCTGCTCATGTAGTTTGCTCATCTTTTGTTGCTGGCCTTTTTGTATTGATGTTAGGAGCTCTTCCTATTTTGAGTCATAATAGAAAGGCCAATCTGAGGTTATTAAATAATTCTCCCTTGTTTTCTTTTGATTTTAACATTACACTTAAATATGTCACCCATTTGTATTTTTTACCGGCATATGGTGTGAGGTATAGATCTAAATTTTCTTTTCCACTTGAATATTCACTTTTTCCAGTACCATTTCTTGAATGGTTCAACTCTTTCCTACCCCAAGATGCTGCCTTCATTAGATGGTGTATGTATGGGGACCTGTGTTTTAGGGTTTTCTGTTCTGTTCATTCAGAGACCAGTGTCACACCATTTTACTTGATTTAATGTCTGGTTGGATTAATTCCCTTCATGTTGCTTTTCTTTTTTAGGGGGTTTTGTGTCTATTCTGGATTATGTGTTTTTCTATACAAGCTTCAGTTGGAAAATGGGTTTGTATTTTAGAATCATGATGAAAACTCATCTTAGGGAAAACTGACGATGTTTATAATGATGTCGTCCATTTAAGAGTGATTTTCAAATCTCCTTGAGTCCTTAGAAATGTCATTTTTTTTCGTGTTGCACTTGCATGTTTCCATTTAAGCGTATTTTGATATTTTAATGGCTATTGTGAGTATTATCTTTTTCACTATGTTGTATTACTGGTTGTTGTTTGTATGTATGAAATTATTTTTTTCCGTATACTAATTTTGTACCCTGCTAGTTTACTGAGTTCTCGTGTTGTTTGTAGTAGTTTTTGAGTTGGTTTTCTAGAATTTTAAGATATATATTCATATTGCCTGAAAACAGAGGTGGTTTTAACTCCTCAAACCAGATAATATAAAATAGTGATGAAGTGGACATCTTTATGTTGTTATTGTAGTGAAGCTGCTCCTTGCAATTCTCATGAAGCATCATGCCAGTTTCTGGGTTGAGATAGATAGATTTTTATCATGTCAAAGAAGTAGCCATTTATTCTTACTTTATTGAATGCTTTATCAAGAACACATGTCCAGTCTTGTCAAATGTCATTTCCGTATCTATGGTTATGATAATTTGATTTCACCCCCCCATCTATCAACATGATGAACTTGACTTTGCCTTGCTGTATACTTACTTCAGTCTTGTTTGTGGCAGCTTAGTGACCTTTGGGTTTCTAAATTTGGGGTTTGCTTAAAGTTTAAAGATGCAAATTTATTTTTATAGATTTATAGAAAAATAACATTTCTTTCATAAAACGCAGGTGACTTGGGAGAAAAAGGAGAGCGTGGCCCTCCAGGAAGAGGTCCCAAAGGCTTGCCTGGAGCTACAGGCCTCCCAGGTGAGTGTGTTATATGGGGGAGGGGGTGTTGGTGGCAAGTGGATAGTCTGATTTGAAGAACATTTTTAAAATTTGCTATTTGATCACTTAACCATATCAGTTGCTCATAATGGCTGGCATGGGCTTTTCAAGACCAGTTTTAATAAGGAGTTAAATGATCTATAAATCACATCTGTATTCTTGGTGAGGAGAAAATGTGTCAGGACTTGAAATGTTAATTTTTCCAGTAGATGCTTTAAGAAAACTAGTGTCAAGGTCCAGGCACAAAGCACTTGTTATAACATTCTGAATGAATGGGGTCTTGTCCATGTCTAGCCCAGACGATAGTTTCCTGTTTATTTATTTATTTTTAATCTAAAAAGCCAGAGCAGTGGGAAAATTAACCTATTTTTAACTATTCCTGTTGCAGGGAGTAACTGAAATTTTATTTTAAAAGCTCCCCTTTCAAACATCTAGACCCCCACAACCCACATTCCCCCCCCAAAAAAAAACCGAAATGGAACATTCCTACTCACAGCCACAAAGAGCCACACATGAGCTGCATATCACAGCTGTGTCCGCAGAGGTGACAGTGGCCCTGTGTGACAAACCCAGACTGTCTCACGGGTGTCGGTTCTTCTCCTACACTGGCTACTCTGTCACAGGCTGGACTCCTTGTCCCTTGGGAAATGACTGGTAAGCCTGGCTGAGGAAGCAACCCAGCAGGGCCAGGAGCCCATTCTGTTTGCAAGAATGAGCGCTGTGTGACTTCTAGCAAACTCACACTGGGACAGGGCATGGCTCAGGGGCTTCCATTCCGGCTGCCTGCTGCCTGGGAGCTGGGGGGAGAGGGGGGCACACTAAAAAAAGAACATGAGGCCCTCCTTCCCCAGTGGATTTGGAACTTGGTTTAGGGGAATTTAGGGAAAGAAATGACCATTTTCTAATTCTGCCAGAGGCTTACATATTTAATCACAGCTAAAGTTGTAGCCAAAGAACATCTTTGCTTTCCAATTATCCATTTCATTGCTTCTGGGAATTGCTTTCTCATTAAAATGTTTTACAAACATGTGAATATGTTTGGCGTTAGCTCAAACATGGCCTTTCTAGAATGAATTCACGGGCTTGTCAAGATGTTTTCACATGTTAGCAAATTTTCGTGACTGGATGTGGAAAATTTGTGACTGGAAAAGGAAGACAAACCTGGTTGGAGCTTAATGGAATCCGCGGAAGAAGATTTTAGCCCACAATGGAGTCTGAGTTCGTTGATGAATGTTCAGAGGAGAGAAAAGGGGAACAATTGACTAAGTGCTTTTCTTCTTCACCAGCGGTAGTAATAGGAGATTTAGAGCTGATGAAATGTCGTCATCACAATTCATTATCTGTATTTATAGGGTAGCCGAGTGATTCCTCTTTCTCTCATTTTATTGACAAATCACTCCACAGTTCCTGAACCAACGACTCGCGCTATTGGCAACCTTTTCCTTTATTGAGAATATATTATGGTTTTGAGTGATTCTTACTTTAAAAAAAAATCTGTTGGTAGTCACATTTTAAGTTTAAAAATGGGAAGATTGGGGCCAACCAGCTCCGTCTGTGCATTGTCCCAGATTGTCATGAGAGGCAGTTATTTCTCAAGTGCAGTGAATACCTCGAGGAACTGATGAGAGGGTGTCGGGCCTTGGCCTTGTTCTGCCCATAGAGGGCCATATTAATCTGCCTTCAGGACATCAGACCACCTGTGTGTAAGCAAGATGTCAGGTAGGACCTGCTCATCCTAGCAGCCCTCCTCGGCTCCCTTAGGAAAAAATATTCAATGTGTTGTCGTTGGTTTTGGGTTTAATCTTTTGATTTTTTTGAGTCAGGATCTCACTCTGTCGCTGGAGTGCGGTGGCATAATCATGGCTCACTGCAGCCTCAACCTCCTGGACTCAGGTGATCCTCCCATTTCAGCCTCCCAAGTAGCCTGGAGTACAGACACATGCCACCACTCTTGGCTAACTGTTTAGTTCTTTTTTGTGGAGACAAAGTCTCGTTATATTGCCCAAGCTAGTCTTGAACTCCTGATTTCTAGCAGTCCTCCCACCTTAGCCTTCCAAAGTGCTGGGATTACGGGCATGGGCCACTGTGCCTGGCCATAATCGTATATCTGATTTGTTAAAGCATTTTGTGGACTCCCTTTCTCAGGATTCCAAGACTTGTTCTCTCCTTCTTCCTTCTCCTCCTTCTCCTGGCCAGTCCTTGCCTCCCCCTTCCCAGGACCATCTCCAAGGTCATGGCCTCCTCTGGCTCCTCCACCCATACCTTCCCATTCAGCTCTTATCTTCTCCCTTCTCCCTCGTGCCAAGGCTCATTCTTCTTCTTTCCTTTTTGACTCTGCAGTCTTTCTGTCTTGGTCTTTTGTTATCTTTTAACTGAGAGATTCTCTGACAGCATTTAGGGAGGAGTCTGAGTTCCAGATTACTTTTCAAGAATCGAGGCTGACTGTCAGAGGCACAGGTGCTGGAGGAGGGTCTGTGGCTGGGTGTCTTCTCAGGGTGCTGGTGCGGGCCAGAGGGTCCAGTCAGTGCACGCCTGAGTCTACACGGTGAGCATGCTCAGCTAACACTTTCTTAGGCCACCCAAGTTTCCTGTGAACTTTTTGGGTCATTCTCCCTCCAGAGCTCGAACCCTGAAAGTGGACTGTTTACAGTATGGTCTCCACAACTCCGACATCCTGGGTGCCGATTTTGACTCTGTCACTAACTCACTTTATGACACTGGGCAGGTTACTTAATTTATCTGCCCCTTGTTTTTCCATTTGTAAAATAGTGACAACAGAGACTGGGTGTGGTGGCTCATGCCTGTAATCCCAGCAGTTTGGGAGACCAAGGCAGGAAGATCTCTTGAATTTAAGACCAGCCTTGGCAACATAGCAAAACCTTGTCTCTACAAAAAATAAAAATTAGCCAGGTGTGAGGGTGCATGCCTGTAGTCCTAGCAACTCAGGAGGCTGAGGTAGGGGGATCGCTTGAGCCTAGGAGTTTGAGGCTGTGATGAGCTGTGATTGTGCTACTGTACTCCAGCCTGGACAACAGAGTAAGACCCTTGTCTGTGTCTCTCTCTCCATATCTATATATTCTATATTACATATATATTTATATTATATATATTAGTGTTAACAGCGCCATCACTCTGATAGCATAATTCTGAGAATTAAAGAAACTTTCCCCGTGTAAAGTGCTCAGCACAGTTGTTCCTGGCTGTTGTACTATTATTTATTTATTTATTTATTTTGAGTTGGCATCTCACTCTGTCGCCCAGACTGGAGTGCAGTGGCCGCTTCTGGCCACCGCAGCCTCGACCTGCTGGGCTCCGGCGATCCTTCCGCCTCAGCCTTCCGAGTAGCCGGAACTACAGGCACGCGCTACCACACCCAGCTAATTTTTTTTGATTTATTGTAGAGATGAGGTTTCGCCTGCCCAGGCGGGTCTCGAACCCGCGGGCTCAGGCAATCCACTCACCTCAGCCTCCCAAGGCGCGGGATTACAGGCTGAGCCACCGAGCCC
>CAUYQG010101202.1:0-19199 GCA_963574415.1 Tarsius wallacei | reverse complement strand
AATATTAACCAAGCATGAGGAACAGTAAGATAATTTTGGGATCGCCCTCCCTCATGCTTGAGGAAGCGCCTGGTGGGTGGGGGACGCCCCCCACCCACCTCGCCTTGTGTTCATGTAAACGTCTTGTGATTTTATTGGGATTGTCCTTCCTCATACCTGAGAAAACACCTAGTGGGTGGGGGGGCGCCCCTCATCCACCCGGCTTTGTGCTCACGTGAAAGTCTTGTGATTTAACCCGTGAAAATTTAGGATAAAAGGAGCATGAAAACCTTCATTAAACGGCTTCTGCTCAATCCGTTTGAACAGTGGTCCATTCTCTTTCTCTCTCTTTCTTTCTCTCTCTTTCTTTCTCTCTATATCTATCTCTTCTGCAGAATCGGCTCCTGCACTAGATGGGAGTCCAGTGTATCGGCTCCTGCACTAGACAGGAGTCTAATCTCTTTGTTCCCCAGGAATAATCGCCGACGCCACCACACCTTCCAGGAGCACTCTAAATCTCTCCGCAGGGGCTGGTCCCCCGCAGGTATTAGAGTGAGAAATTCTGGATAGGAGTTAAAGGGAAAAAGACAAAAGCACAAGAGATCGGGACAGGGCAGGAAATGATTATTCTACTCCCAATGTGTAAAATAAAATAATTTAATGAAAAGCAATAATAATTTACTTAAAGCATCCAGAAAATCACCTCAGTCCCTCACGCCGCTTGAGCACATACATGGTCAGAATAGCACGAAGAGAATCCGTTTTACATTTTAGTAGTACTGGGTCAGAAAGCACGTGCACCACGTCCCTGTGTTCATCTGAGGAAACTGAAATTGTTCCTTATATATGTGAAACACAAGCACACCAGCTATTTAAATTTTCCAGAGTCTGGCTCCTTATGTGAGCACAAAAAATCTAGAAAAATAACAACTGCCTCAGGACACTGAGGCAACCAAACCTAAAGAGAAAGCATCAATTTTCTTTGAAGTGAATTGAAAACATGATCCTCACGCAGCCTGATTTCAAAGGCACATGCAGTATTTCTCCATGAACCTGGCTACTGGGAGGAAGACTGCTTTGGAGGCTGTCCTTATTTAGTGATGGAGAAGAAGGTGCCTCAGAATCGGTCATGTTAACTACATACTAGGAATAAAATCATCCAGGAAGCAGATGCTTGGCAAATGCAAGGCACTCCTCCTACCCTTTTCTGGTCATTTAAGGCTGCTACGAATTCTTCTGGAATGCCCTGTTCAGAAAATGGTACTTAGGTTTAGCTCTTGGCAGGATATGTTATTATCCATATCAAAATTTGTTTTAGAAGTAGACTCAACCTAAACTCTGAATAAGGGAAACTGAGTGGGATGACAACATGCAGGGAGTACATCCTCTCTAAATATAAAATGTAGTGATTTGCATTTGCATTTAGCAAAGGTAGGGGTTTACAAGGGCCACTTGTTACTTCAGTGCTGTGCCTCTAGCTTCTTATGCGCCAGCAGCATCTGGAGAAAACAAAGGGATAAACGTTGCTAAGCGCATCAGGCTAAAGCCACTTCGCAAACAGCAACATTAACTACCAGGATGTGTGTGTGTGTGTGTGTGTGTGTGCTTTAATACTTCCATGTATGTCTCTGTGAATCAGAAGAAGAGAACCAGGGAACAGCCATGCGTGAGAAATCCTTCTCATTCATGCAAATTCCAAAGAAACTGGGAGGCACCATTCTGCACAGCTATGTGGATTCACATACAAAGAAGCACTCTGGCATTTGCCATGGCCACTTCCAGTTCCGCAATCACATGAGGTACCATTGCAAGAATGTTTCTGATTCTATACTTGAATAAAGTGCAAAAATATTTTCCATGCAAAGGACTCAATGTTCTTTAAAATATTCACTTACACACAGACATATATATATACATATATATACACAAAGACATATATATATACATATATATATACACACACATACATATACATATACACATACAACTTCTTTCCCTGGTCAACAAACATGAAAACTCATCATTTCCCATCCTTTCTAACAATTTTCTTTTCTTTTGTCCAGAGAGTTATTTATACCATTGCAAGTGTAAATACTAGTCTCTGAAATAAGTTGATGAGTTAGAAAAGTTAGCATGCCAAAGGCTTACATTATTTTTATCTAAAATTTTATATTTCATATGGAGTCATGATTTGGCACAAATGTACGTTACACAAAATCTTTAAAAAAAAAAAACCTTCTTGCTTTTGATTCCTCCTAAAATATATCAAAGTCTTGCAGTCTGATAATTACTTTTCTAATACAGAATAAATTAATATTTTCATGCCATTTTCTCACTATAAACACGAATCAGTAAGAAATTGTCATGAAAACTACATTTAAAATTCAAGTGGTGATGGTTTTATCTCCATATTAACATTTTCTAAGGGAATAATACTTGGTGGAAATGTGCATTGAACATTATTACAAATTTAATGAAAGAAGCATGCATTTGTACAAGATAGGATATTTCTAGTTTCAATCATTCATGAGATTTGGTTTTTTTCTTTTCAAATGTTATCTAAATTACACACTTTGCATGCTTTTTCCATATGGCATGTCCATTGCTTTATATGAATTACTGAATTCTGTCTAGTCTTTGGCCCATAGAAATTATATCTATACTTCATCCTTGCTGACTTTTTTCAACTCTCTCTTCTGAGTAGGTTTCATTCAAGGCACAGCTAATACCTTTGTCAAGTACATGGATAAAATTTCAATACTCAGTTTTATTCTCATAAACTCATTCACAGCTTCCCCTACTAGGACAATTGTGTTGGGCATGTCCTCTAACTTGGTTTAGTTAACTCTACATAGCCCAAGTCCACAGGATGACTTTTCATTGGCATTACCTACTACTGCTTCATAGGTCACCACCGCAATGTTGAACAGACTCCTGAAATAAACCTACAAACTGATCTCAAGGCCACAGACAGATACGGCATGTCCTCAGATGCTCTGCACATAATTGGAAGCAAACAGACTTTGGGGAGTCTGCTTAATAGATTCCTCTCTATATAAATGGCCAAAAAATAATAATATTCATCACTGTGTGTCCATGATCATAATTCAAAGCACATAGTTCATAATATTACCTCTTCTCTTAAAATTGAAGAATTAAAGCAAACATAAGCTGCAAATATCCCTGACCGTGTTTATGGGACCAGATCTTACTCTATGAAGAGCTGAACGTATCTATAGAATTCTTTTAAACTTTCATTTCTTAAAAAGTATAAAACCGTACAGTATTTTCCTTCATTTCCTTCTGAAATACAATTTAGAAATAAAATAAAACTGAATCATATTCACTAGAGCCGGAAATTTCCTAAATGGGTCAAAATACTTTTTAACACAGGTGGAATTTAATTAAAATAATGTGAACTGTTGTTAAGATAACAATTGCAGCATTGCTTAATAGCCTGTTGTGTTTTGGTTTTTTCTTTTTATGTGCCTGGTCCGCATATAGAAAAACTCAACAATGAGAATATTCTAATACATATTTTCTCACACATGAGTACAATTGGTTGATGGCGGGGTGTCTATTCGACTTTTATTTTCTTTATTATCATTGAGAGATGATTCTTTGCGAATGTGGCACTTGAACACTTGCTTATAGGCCTTCCTGAAGTTTTCAGAGAGAAATGCGTAAATGATAGGGTTCACCGAGGAATTGCTGTACGCCAGGCAATGGGCAATGATTCTGAAGAGAAAGGAAGCCGGTGTCAGCGGGAAAACTCCAAACTCAACCCAGAGATGGATGACGTGGTGTGGTAGCCAGGATATCCCAAAAACCACAACCACCACCAGAACCATCTGTGCTGTCTATAAGAAAAAAAAAAGAGGTGGGGAGGAAGGAAGGAAATGCATTGATTACAACAGAAAAAGAATCCAGCATTTTAAAACATCCTAAGATTATTTTATACATATTTCATGAGATTATAAAGATATTAGACCTGCTAAATCTACATTAACCTCCCTTCATACAATGTTTTCATTCATAACTTCCTCAAGATCTGTCACTACTTTCCATTGTAATAATTCAAAAATGTATGTGAAATGCATGTGGGTCTTAGGAAGTATGCCTTGAGTAATGGAACTATAAGTGTGCAAAGGTCAAAGATTGTAACTTCTAAACTAGCAAAACCCTCCAAGCATGGCAAACACTGAAGTATCTATCACCTGTGACATATCTCAGAGGAACACTGGACTTTGCCCAAACATTTACCTCCATGGATAATTGTGTAGGTATCTATTTCTCCTCATTAAACTTTGGTAAATTAAAGATCAAATAAATTGATGCACCAGTGCATTTAAGAGTCATTTCACTTTCAGTCTATGACCCTGTTAGTTTGATTTGCTTTCTTTTATTTTAACCCATCCTTTGTTGCTCCTAAGACAGAAACACTTGGAAATCAGAGGCTGGGGCTGTGTGTTTCCTTCGCAATTTTCTTTGAGTAAATGACAGGAGGAAGTTGACCCTGATGAATGAGTTCAACATGAAATGACATTTACCTGCTGAGCTCAACACATGTGTGTATGTGAACACACACGTGTCCATTGTCTCCTCAACGGGCTGCAAGCCTACAGGGCTGGGACTGTGCCCTAGGACAGCTTCAACTGTGCTTTATGTGTTGAGAGGTAACAGCCAGGTAGCTGACTTTGTGATTAATTGAAAACTCTGTCTCTATGGATTCAGACAAAAGACAATAATCTATTTTATTAGAATGCCTTAAAGAAGGGGGCCTAATATTTTTTAAATCAAAAAATACAAAGCAATCAGTTGGTTCCTTCCTGAAAAAGGTTGCTCCCCTCCAACAAGAACAGCCCAAGAACCATGCAGGGCCTCTAGCACCTCAATGGTTATAGCAGAACTGACATGGTTGTGGGTGGTGCTAAGTACCCATGAGGACTGATTGTGGGCCATGTGCAGTATTTCATCAAGTCCCTTCAACAGTCCCAAGAAGCCGACCCTACAATGGCCCACGGACTGTAGGTAAGAAAACTGAGGCTTGGAAGGGGCAATGCAAGAGCCTGAATGCAAAGTTAGAGCTAAAAGCCAGGTGGGTGCACCCCAATCTGTGTGCTAAATAACTGGGACACACTGCAGTCACCACAAGCTACATCTCCCTCTGCTACATACACAGAGCTGTTTTTCAAGAAGCATCATAGTAACTGTGTGGACAACAGAGGTTCCAAGAGACAATCTTGGTCTGAGTTCTCTGGTTTGAGCTAACAGAACACTCCCCAGCTTCCCTGTCCACTTCACTAGAGTTCATTTCTTATAGGAAAAAGAAGGGTCAAGGGCACGGCAGGTGCATACTCTCAGCTCCCAGCCCCAAGGTTGGGAGTCAAGTGCCCTTTCTAATTTTGCTCAGCAGCAGCTCAGGTTGTAATATTTTAGAGTATATTGGGACATGGGGAATGAAAACATAAGTCTGAGCCAACAGGAGTGTACTGTCCCACATTTCACAAGTCAGGAAAGGCAGACCTCTCCCTGACCTTCCAGTCATGACACAGAATGTGGTGAAGGATTTACCTATGTCCACAGTCAGTTTTCTTTTCTATACAGAAATAGTCTGACTAAAATGGATGAATGGGGGAAGAAAAGTTGGGAAGAAGGGAGAAAAAGTGAGAGAAAGAAGTAGATGAAAACATAACTTCACCCTGAGAGAAGACCAAGACACAGCAAAGGGACTTCGTGACTAAGAAATCTTTTTTTTTTTTTTTTTTTGAGTTGGAGTCTCACTCAGTTGCCCAGACTGGAGTGCAGTGGCCACTCCCGGCCACCGCAGCCTCGACCTGCTGGGCTCCGGCGATCCTTCCATCTCAGCCTTCCAAGTGGCTGGAACTACAGGCGCGCGCTACCACGCCCGGCTAATTTTTTGATTTATTGTAGAGATGAGGTCTCGCCTGCCCAGGCGGGTCTCGAACCCGCGGGCTCAGGCAATTCACTCACCTCAGCCTCCCAAAGTGCTGGGATTACAGGCTGAGCCACCGAGCCTGGCTGTGACTAAGAAATCTTTGTCACGCCACAAATTTTTCCTTGTGACATGCATGGGCTTCATCTCCTGCAGGACTATCACAGGACAGAGAGGAATCACAATTTCCATGCCACCATGAGGGGATATCTCTCTATGACAAAAGGACTTATCACTTTCTCACAAATTGGAATCTCACTATTAAAGAAAATAGCACCCAGAATATCGTGCATAAGATATCAACTCTTCAGAGATAGACAGTTGGTAGCAAACTAAGGCATGAGGAGAAATTTATCAAAGAGGTGTGTTAGAAGCCAAGAAACTGTACCCAGGATCCAGCCAGAGGCAGCAGAGGACATGGCTAGACTGCAGGTCAAGGCCAGGACAGATCTCAGCAGCTGCGAGGGGCAGGAGATGAGCTCAATATGAAGAGACAGCAGGGATTGTGCAAGACCCCAGGACAGACAGCAGTCTCCACTTCAGCCTGGCCCTGCTATAAACTGGTTGTATGGCCTCTGCAGAATGACATAAGCTCCCTGAGTTTCAACTTCCTCATCTGTGAAGATGATGAACCAATGAAACGATTCCCACACTGTGTCTAGTCCATTTAAACACTACAAACAACTTGGATATAAAAACCTGAGTGCAGGTTTTATAGGGTACAAGCTTACATATTAAAGCCACTTACTGTATGACACACAAAGCAAACAGATGACTTGCTCACATATATTAAGGGAGTGTCTGTTATCAATCTATTTACCCATTAGTGTATGAGAAACACCATTCTCTGAGGATTTAATGAAAACAATCTAGATATGATTACACCTACAAATAGAACAAAAAACATCATCAGATCATTTCTCTACTTCACAAAATAATTACCCTCTGAATATTCCATTTCATTGCTTCTTCTAGGAAATGTTGACTAAGTACAAAGCTTAGGGCAGAAATAGACCCCAGCAGCATATTGATAAGACACATGTCTTAGAAGCCCCATAGGCAAATAGCAGTGTGCCCTGAGTACAGGATGTTCTCTATGGTATTGTTTGTTACTGTATGTATTTGTAACTCTGTAAAATTTACCTTTAACCACTCTTTTTCAACACAGTACTAGAAGTCCTACCCAGAGCAATCAGGTAAGAGAAAGAAATAAAAGGCATCCAAATTGGCAAGGGGTAAGTCAAACCCTCTCTTCACTGATGACATGATTGGATACCTAGAAAACCCTAAAGACTCCCCCAATAGACTGACTCCAAGATCCAATAAACAACTTCAGTAAAGTTTGCATACAAATCAATGTACAAAAATTAGAAGTATTACTATATGCCAACAACACTCCAGCCAAGAACCAAATCAAGAGCTCGTTCCTATTTAAAATAATCACAAAAAATTAAATGAAACACCTAGGATACATTTAACCAAGGAGATGAAAGATCTCTACAAGAACTACAAAACACCAATGAAAAAAATCATGGATGACACAAACAAATGGATTAGAAGAATCATATTGCTAAAATGACAATACTGCCCTAAGCAATCTATAGATTCAACACAATCCATATCACATTACCAACATCATTTTTCACAGAACTAGGAAAAACAATTCTAAAAGTTCATATAGAACTAAAAAAGAGCCCAAATAGTCAAAGCAATCCTAAGCAAAAAATAACAAATGTAGAGGCATCACATTACCTGACTCTAAATTATACCATAAGTCTATAGTAACTAAAACAGCATGGTATGGTACAACAACACAGATAAATCAATAGGGCAGAATAGAGAAGTAAAGCCACATAGCTACAACCAACTGGTCTTCAACAAAACCAGCAAAAAATAAACAATGAGGAAAGGACAATAAATAGTGCTGAGAAAATTGGCTAGTCAAATGCAGAAGAATGACTGACTTCCTACATCTCACCATATACAAAAATTAACTCAATATGGATTAAGAAGTTAGACATAAGAATATGAAACTATAAAAATTTTAGAAGAAAACCTAGAAAAAAGTCTTCTGGACATTGGCCTAGGCAAAGAATTTATGATTCCAACAGCAAATGAAACAAAACCAAAGTAGACAAGTGAAACTTAATCAAACTGAAAAGCTTCTGCACAGCAAATGAAATAGCAGAGTGAATGGAAAAGCTACATAGTGAGAGAAAGTATTTGCCAATTATTCCTCAATTTGAAGACTAATATCTAGAGTCTACAAGAAACTCAAAAGATTCAACTTGAAAAAAAAATTTTAAGTGGGCAAAGGACATGAACAGACACCTCTCAAAAGAAGACATACAAGTGGCCAACAAATGTGACAAAATGCTCAACATCACTAATTATCAGAAAAATGCAAATTAAAACCACAATGAGATATCACCCTACACCTGTCAGAATGACTATCATTAAAAAGTTAAGAACAGGTATTGGTGTGGATGCAAAGAAAAGGGAACACTCATACACTACTGGTGGGAATGTAAATTAGTAACATCTATAAAAAAAACAGTATGACGATTTCTCAAAGAACTAAAAATAGAACAACCATTAGACCTGGCAATCCCACTACTAGGTATCTACCCAAAGGAAAAGGTATCATTATATAGAGAAGAAATCTGTACTCACATGCTCATCGCAGCACTGTTCACAATAGCAAAGTCATGGAACCAACCTAAGTGCCCATCATTGGTTGGCTAAATAAAGAAAATGTGGTATATATACAGCATGGACTACTACACAGCCATAAAAAAGAATGAAATTATGCCATCTGCAGCAACATGGAGGTAGTTGGAGGTCCTTATACTAAGTGAACTAACTCATAAATAGAAAACCAAACACCACATGTTCTCACTTGTATGTCTGAGCCAAATGGACACAAAGATGGAAATAATAGAAACAGAGGATGCCAAAAGTGGGGAGGCAGGGAAGGTGGCAAGGGTCCACACACTACCTATCGGGTAAAATGTTCACTATTTAGGAAGTGGGGACACCAGAAACCCAGTCCCCACCCGTACACAATATGCCTATGTAACAAATATGCACTTGTTTCCTCAAGTCTAATATTCAAAAATTTTAATTAGAAGAAATTAACTATTTAGCAATCCCACTGGTCTTCTCAGAACCATGGCCAAGAATCAGGTTCTTTTTCTTAGTCTACCAGTAGCTTTGAAACAATGACTGGATTACAATTTATAATGCTTATGAGGTATTTACATAAACTGTATCATTTGTCTCAGACTGTTCCCAAAAGAGTTTAATAGAAGGATTGTTGGTGTTGGCTATGCTCCCAGCAAATTATCTCCAGGGCTTTACTATTTTCTCCATGTTTATCAAGCATCTCAGCTTATTGGAGTTGATGGTTTCTTAGTGGATACACAAATCAGTGCCCTACACACAGGTCAAGGCACCTGGTCCTGCAGTTCTTGAACTGACTCCAGTGCAGCCACAGCAACATTAAATGGCAAATATGTCTATGTGCATGGCTGATGTTTGTCTCCTTTCTTCCCTTGCAACAGATGCTTATAGAAGCTGATAGATGGGCTAAGAAGTCCCATGCTGGTAGAAGACCATTCTTCTTGATTCACTATTGCTGCCAAACCATCAAGCTCAGAAAATTATATGCATACCACACACTAGCTCAAAGTTAAAGATGTAGTCAAAATAATACGAGTGTATGAATCCCGACCCTGGGATTTAAGTTGATTAGTGTGGCCATCAGGATCCAGTGCAGAGCTTTCTTAAAATTCAGATACCCAGGCTTTGTCTCTAAGGCTCTGATTCAGTGAGTAGAGACAGTTACCCAGGAATCTGCCTTTTTACAAAGCTCGGGGGGTGGGGGTTGTTTAGAGAAGTACAGATGAAATACATAAAAGTCACAACATAAGCAAAGTTATCTTACCCACCTCAAGTCAAAGAGTACCCTTTAGTATCGACCTCTAAGACTGAAGAAGCCCCTCTCCTCCTGGTTTTCTGTCCTTCCTTTTAAAAGTTCAGAACGTAAGGTAAAAGAACTCCCTCCCTTTAGAGAATGAGGCTTATCTTTTCTTTTTTACATTTATAACATGGTATTTTGTGTTCCTTTCTTACAGGATCCTTTGTCTCTATCAGAGATGGAGTTACACACCGTGTGTGTATACTGCTCCCACCTTTCTCCACTTAGGGTATGGAATCCCAATATTATCTTCTGATGGAGAAAAATGTTACCATTTAAAATTATAAACTAAATCTCTTCACAAATTCTCGTTATTTGGGGGTTTAGGTCCTCTATTAGCATGGTTTCTTTGTGTTCCTTATCCTGAAAAGTATCTGAAAAATATTAATCTCTCTTCTTATTGTGAGATGCTCTTTTTCAAGTCATCTGAGACATCTGTTCTTCAAAGAATTTTCCTCACAATATGTCTAATGGAACTTGGCTAGGGAGAAAAAAGTGACTAAAAGATGAGAATAATAGAAAACACTTCACAAATTGTATAAATGACAGCCAAAAAGCTTTGCTGAATTACTTCAAGCCAGAGAAACAAAAGAAAAGCAACTATTAAAAGAATCCAGTGGCTGATAGGACATCAAGAGATACTTCAATCCAATTTTCCTTCCAGAAGCAGCCATCCAGAATGGTAGTCTATCCCATTTTCAAATCTTGCAAGGATTATTTAAGAATCCTGGGCTGGGCACAGTGGCTCACATCTGTCGTCCCAGCACTTTGGAAGGCCAAGGCAAGAGGATTGTCTGAGTTCAGGAGTTCAAGACCAGTCTGGGCAACATAGCGAAACCTAGTCTCTACAATAAATCAAAAAGAATTAGCCAGGCGTGGGAGCACTTGCCTGTAGTCCCAACTACTTGGAAGACTGAAGCTGATGAATCGCTTGAGCCCAGTAGGCAGCAGTAGCAATGATTGTGCCGCAGCACTCCAGCCTGGACAACAGACTGAGACTCCGACTCAAAAAAAAAAAATCCTGTTTTAACAATCAGGCTTGAGCCAGAAACCTTTCTTCATGTCTAGTAGAGCTCAAGGAGAGAGGCATATAACCAACAACAAGACTTTGTTTCTATGATAGAAATTACATTCTTCCTTTGTACTTTCCTCCAAACATAGAGAGTAACTGTTTAGTATGCTTATCAGGATTGGCCAAACTCTTCGCTCCATAATAATTATAAATCTTAACAGGAAAAACCTGTAAGGATGATGTAATGGTCTGGAAGTCTGTGTCCTTCCCAAAATGTCTGCATCAAAACTTAATCACCGAGGTGAGGTGATGGTATTAGAAGCCTGGGCTAGGAGGTGTGATTACGTCATAAGAGGGCAGCCCATTGAATAGAATTAGTGCCCTTATAAAAGAGGTCCCAGTGAGCACCCTTGCCACTTCTTCCATGGAAGACACAGGGAGAAGGCGGCATCTTTGAAACAGGAAGAGAGTCTTCACCAGACACGGAATCTGCTGGCACCTTAATCTTGGACTTCCAGCCTCCAGAACTGGGCAAAATAAATTTCTGTTTTTCATAAGCCACCCAGTGAATGATATTTTGTTACAGCAGCCTGAACAGACTAAGACAGATGGAGACAGCCCAGAGAAAGGGAACTGTATTCAGCCATACAGAGAAAGGGCTGGAAAAAATTGGAATTGAAAGGAGCAGTGTACCAAAATCTATATCACATCTCTCCAAAATCCATCAGATGATGACTGTGTGTGCACCAGTCACAGTTTTCTGCGCTAAGACCAGGGGAAATTCCCACAATGAACCGATCCAGTGCCTGCCTCCGGGAATTTACCATTTATGCTTGCTTTCTGGTCTGAATCTCCTGCTTTCCTGCCTTGGTTTATCTTCTCCCTCCTCGGTACACCCCCTCTCTGCTTCCTCTCCTCTCTCCACTCCTCCCTTCTGTCTTCCTACTCCTTTTGCTTAGCCTTCTCCTGCACCGCTCTCCTGTCTCTTTCTTAGACCCACACAGGCACCGCCTCCACAACCACCACCACATTTATTTGCTCTATGCAAACAAGGAGGCTATTAAATATATCAAAAGAGATCTGACATCTGTTCAGTGGCTGTTAAGGGCCAGAGGCTGTGAGAGTGAAAGAGAACTCTCATTCCCTCCTCACATGGTAAGAATGAGCAAAAGATAATTTCATATAAATATGTATTTATTATAAACCCGCATAGGTTATATAAACACACAAATACACAAATACACAAAAACCTAAAGATTTATGTGTGTGTGTATATGTGTGTGTGTGTGTGTATATATATAAAACGTGTATATGAGTGTATATAACTAAACAAAGTAATTGTTAAACTAATCATTAATCATTAGAGTTTTTATTATAAGATAAAACTTTTTGAAATAATTTCTTAGAAAACCTATTTTTTAAGTATTTTGTTCTTCTCCAAGACCTTTATAATTTCCCCCCAATACCTTTCAAATCCAGAGACCAAAACTAGCCATAGACACAAATAAGATTCAGCCAATTTTTTGTAAATGTTTTGTTCTATTCCTTTTGGTAAACATAAAATCTTTTGAGGCATTAATCCGCATGTATCATATATCAATAGTGTTCCCTCAGCTAAGTTCAGCAAGCCTGATCACTCTCCTGAGAAGTTCATCTCTTCCTCCTTGACTCTCCGCACACTCACCACTATGCACAGCACTTTCAGACCCACACACTTACCTCTTTCTCTACAATGTTGGCTTCCATAAGGAACCAAAGCATAGTAGAAACCCATGGGCCAGTGCAGTCCTGCACAGAGGAGATATGCTAAGACTAACTGTCCAAGGGGTTATTGTAAACAATCCTTAACTTTTTAAACGAATTATTTTCTTAGAAATGATAAATGTGGAAAAGTTAGGAGGCTAAAAAAATGGAAAAACTCCACCATCACAACACATTGTTGAAAACAGAGGAGGAAAACACCAACTTTTAAGGTCTATTCCATTCCTCTAAGTTCACACCTGATCAGTTGCTATAAAAAAGGACCTAGAAAAAAAGTATAAGTAACTGTTCAGACATAAGAAAGGACTGATGAAAGGAAGACATAGCCTGGTCTTGTTACTGATGCTGCACCTTTTTTTTTTTTAGGTGGTTAACCTCAAAGCCATATGATCCCATTTCTAATAAAAAGTAAGTGTTTGTTGCCAGAAAAAAACAGGTCTTAATGTTTGTGTTTTTTAACCAGTTCCCTACCATTGGTAACCACCTCTAGAAACAGAGGCAATTTTGTCCACATTGTTATTTATAAACAAGGAAATTCAGGAAGAGCTGTCCTTTATTCAAGTAGAATTTTTTAAAAATAAATATGATTATCTGAACTATAATTTCTATAAATTCTGTATGTCAGTGATCATAATAAACGTTTTGAAGGAAAAAAACAAGACATTTTAAGATATTATTAGTAGCATTTGTGGGTTAAAATGGTTGACTATAATCTCCTTCTCCCTAATCTTCTTGTCTAATAATCTCATTCTACTTTCTAAAATCAGAAGTTATATGGATATTATCAGAGTAAGAGTTAAATTAATCTTCATTCATGAAATAGTTTTTCCTCAAAATGCAAAATCAGTAAGTTAGAGGCTCTAATGTTACTTGGCAGAAGCTTGGTTAAATCAGGACTCAGTTGATAAAAAGATGGGTAACAACAGGGGAATCCACTTGGAGCATCCTCCATTGCCATCCTCTCCTCCCTGGGACAGCATAACAAGCAGCTTGGGTGGAAGAGACAAGGACAGTGACGTACTCTCTGGACTTTGTGGGTGGGGGGAGTGATAATGACATTCACTCAAAGGAGAATCAAGCCAGAGCCTTTCAGAATCACATCAGAACTGGTAGATAAAAAACAAAACACTCTGCTTTCATGCAAATTACGTATGTCAGCAACCCTGCACTCTGTCCCAGTCAACCCCAGCATATCTCCTAATGAGGCTTAGAATTAAAAAATATATATATATACCTATTTCCTTGCCTCCCTAAACCTCCAGCTAAGTTTTAACGTACATAGAATTACCTGTGATACCATACTGAGGCTGACTGCCCATACCCACCTGATACCTCTATGGTAAGAGGTTCATCTCAAACATCTGCACCAGGAACCTAGATTTTATAGATTTGGGGTGCATGGGAGATAATTAAAAATAAAAATAAAGTAAGTTATATGATATAGTTTGGTATTTGATCCCTCTAAATCCCAGGTTGAAACGTGACCCCCATTGTTGGAGGTGGGGCCTAGTGGGAGGTGTTAGGGTCATGGGGTGGATCTCTCAGGAATGGGTTGGTGATATTCTTGCAGTAATGAGTGAGTTCTCACTCTATTCATTCAAAAGGGCTGGTTGTTTTAAAAGAGCCTGGCGCCTCCTTCTCTCTCTTGCTTCTGTTCTCGCCATGTGACATGTCTGCTCCCCTTGTCTTTCTCCATGAGTAAAAGCTTCCCAAGGCCCTCCCAGAAGTCCAGCAGATGCCACACATGCAGAACCATGAGCCAATAAGACGCTTTCCTTGATAAATTACCCAGTCTCAGGTATTCCTTTATAGCAAAGCAAAATGGACTGATACACTCTCAAAGATAGCATACATAATAGATATTTGTGAATATTACCTTTTTCTTGGATGCTTCTGACTTCTTTGACATGTTCTTCAACTTTTTATGCAAATGATTAAGCACCTGGAAAACACAGACTAATGAAATCACTTTGCCTCACATCTCAACACATTTTCTGTTTTACATGAACAATTATTACCTCATCAACAAGGGTACTTGCATAATGAACATTTGTATACCTAAACCTGAATTGTATTCCACATCCTTAACATAAAACATTTTTTAAAAGAAACAATTATGGACATTCTGAAAAGGCAATGTCACTATTTCTAAAATCATTCAGATAAGAATACACATTAGGTGATAAAGTAACAATGAGTATGAGTGGCCAAATATATGTTTTTCTTGCATTTAAGACTATTGTAGGAAGACTGGTGCACATCTGGACAGTTTGCAACCAAGCCATGTATTTGCAGAGAGTTCTGCATGGAAAACAGAGCATGGAGCTCTGGGATTTTGTCCAGAAACACCACACCACAACCCACCCATGCATGCTCATTGCACTATCTTCTGCCTCGGTTTCCCTCAAGATTCTACATATTAACAATCACTAGGTCCCTACTATATGTGGGGCATGATGTTAAATTCTAGCTACATGGAAAGAGCTAGAGACTTGCCCTCTGTGAATTAACCATCCAATTGGGGAAGGAGAAAGTGAACCAATGAAAATAATATAATCAGATATGTCTTCTGTGCAGCCAAGCCAAATATTACCAATGTTTGTGTTGATATGCTCCTTCTGTTTTCCTCATATGGGCTGTGTTCCCTGCAAATCCCCTAAAACAAATTTGGCTGCCTCTCATTTCTTATTTAAATTCTGCCACCATGCTGTGTTTTAACGAAACTTATATCCTGGGAATTCAGCATCACTGATGACCAATAGACTATTTTTTGCAGGTTTTGCAATTAACGTCCTTGTCAAGGCATCTCCCTGAGACACACTGTCTTATTTATTTATTTATTTATTTATTTATTTATTTATTTTGAGTTGGAGTCTCACTCTGTCGCCCAGACTGGAGTGCAGAGGTACGCTTCCAGCCACTGCGACCTCAACCTGCTGGGGTCTGGCAATCCTTCCACCTCAGCCTTCCAAGTAGCCAGAACTACAGGCGTGCGCTACCACGCCTGGCTAATTTTTGATTTATTGTACAGACAAGGTCTCGCCAAGTTGCCTGGGTGAGTCTCAAACCCGTGAGCTCAGGCAATCCACTCACCTCAGCCTCCCAAAGTGCTAGGATTACAGGCTGAGCCAGAGAGCCCAGCCTACACTGTCTTTCTTAGTGAAACTCTTTGTGTCTTTTCTTGCAGGGTAACACTCAGGAGGAATGACATGGAAATTTTTGTGTTTATATCTAGAAATTTTCAACATATTTTGGTAGTGTTTGTTTTTTGTTATTGTCAGGGTCTCACTCTGTTGCCTAGGCTGTTGTGAGGTGGCATGATCACGACTCTACAACCTCAACTTCCTGAGCTCAAGTGATCCTCTCACCTCAGCCTCCTGAGTAGCTGGGACTACAGGCACGTACCACCACACCTGGCCAATTTTTTTATTTTTTTGTGGAGATGAGGCCTTACTATGTTGCCCAGGCTGGTCTTGAACTCCTAGACTCAAGAGATCCTCCCACGTTGGTCCGCCAAAGTGCTGGTATTGCAGGCATGAGCCCGGCCAACATTTTGTCTCAAGCAACATCGCCAACTCTGCAGAACTGTTACTTGAGGTCATTTCTATATCCCATCTGAGGGTGGATCTAGGGAAAATGTAGCCCCTGGATGATTAAGCAATCTGTAGATTGCTGAGGAGTCTCTCAAGAACGGGAAGCCACGTTCTCTGCCCCCTCTAGCCCCACAGCATAGAAATAGTTTAACTGGGTTGAACTATTGCAGAAGCTTGGTCCATTCAGTCAGATGCAGCACTTCTGGAGCAATGAGTCAACCACAGGAGGTATTCACCAGCCTCCCAAGCCCTACATGGGGGAGCTGCCATCATGGGGTACAAATTTCTGACTTCAAGTCCTCTGCCCTACTGGTTTACTTCTCACTTCCTGAAATAGCTCAGGAACACCACCTACAAGACAAGTCTATACTTGCCACAGGAACTCTTGGGAAAATTCTCAATACATTGACAATGTACTGACAATATATTGACAGTAGTTTACTGTTCTGCCAACAGAAATTAGGGCACCAAAACATGAATGTAAGGCAAAGACAGAAATAATAAAGGATTTCAAAGGGGGAAGAAAGAGCTGGAGGAAGCAGGATCCTGCCTGAGAGGACAGGACAGGGGAAGGGGCTCAGTGACAATCTTCCCAAAGGAAAACCACAGGAAAGCACGGGTCACTGAGGACTAGGGACACAGGTGAGACCCAAAGAGAGGCAGCATGAGTGAAATCAGAAACAGGCATCTTGACAAGGGATCAAAACAAACCATTCCAATGTTACCAGCTTCATAATGTTGCCTGGATCCATTTATTCCTTCCAAAAACTTTCCAGTGGAGAAAATGCCTCCGTATATTTTCCTCTGTTTCTCTTCAATAGCTCATACTATGAGCACAAAATGACAACCTATGATGTACCCCAATTATGGTCTTTGTCATCAGAAGAGAAAGAATGAAAAGATGGTATGACAGGTTACGATTACATTTCTTCAGAAGACGATGATGATAGCATGGTGGTATTACTTGATGGTTCTGTAAGTTCCTGCACAGTAAGGAACCAGGTTAAATTCAAACCGAGGTCATGCTGGGTACATCCTGGGGATTTGAAGTAACTTAGTGGGGTGGGTATGTTAGGAGTTTATCCTCATTTTCGAAAATAATTCCCGGACAATAATTCATCTTAAGGAAAGCAAGAAAGAGGCATGGCCCTGGACAAGAACAGCTGCACAACAGCAGGAAGGGGTCCTGCAGGGGGGCACTGGGCCGGCCACTCCCACTTACCCTCCGGCCTATGCAGTATATGTTTCCCAGGGACTATCAGGGACAAAACACTGTTCCACTCAAAACTGTAAGATTTGGGGAGCAGAAGGCAACCCTGGGATGCAATTTTCTTGTTACGTTTAAAAATCATTGTAATCACAGGTGCCTTTTGGCAATCTGTGATTTTTCACATCCTTTGGATAGACAACCTGTCCTAAGTCTAGCACTCCAGTAGCAAAGTCCTTAGCTGGAGAACATATGTTTCGTGCCTGAACCAAAGAAAAGCAACTTGAAATAATGTGTCAACTCCAGCTATTAAGTGAAGGCCATGGAATGAATCTGCAACTATAATCTTGCTTTCAAAAGATTTCCCAGATATGCTTAGAGGCAAACTATTTCCATATTAAAAACTCAAAATGATTATGTATTTGTTAAATTTTTTAAACAATTGTTTTATACTTTGTTTTCTGTGTGAGTTTTATAAACTCTCGAACAACAGATATGTAGCTTAATTTGTTCCTAAAAGCTTACCTGGCTATCTCCATAAGATTTAAGTTATTTTCCCTAAAGGCGCTGGGGAACAAGGAATTTAAGCACCAAATGCTTTAATAATCCCCTAGCCCCAAGTTTCATATCCTCAAGGCCTTACCAACTGTCCCCTCCTCAGGTGATTGGTAATCCTTGTGTTCAAATCCTTCCTGAACCATTTACCAACTTCATAACCAGGGTCAGTTTCTCTCTTTCCAAAACTATTTTTCTTTATCAATAAAATAGGGACAACAGCTCCAAACCACAGGGTTGTTTTGCAAACTGAATGGGGGGGTGCACATACCAGATAATTGTGCTGTGTAGAAGAGGCTTTGCTCTGCGTTTGCAGAAGACTAAGTGAATAAGCCAGCCATTTTCCAAAGAGCTAAGCTAGAGTTATTTTCCAAATTCCCCGTAGCCCCTGTGTTTCTTTATATATAACCTATTGGTACAGGCCATTCTTTCAGATAATATCCAAAAATATTACTATTCAAAATGCTGGCCGGGCCCAGTGGCTCACATCTGTAATCCTAGCATATTGAGAGGCCAAGGCAGAAGAATCACTTGAGGCCAGTAGCTGGAGACCAGCCTGGGCAACATAGTGAGATCAATGAAATAATCAATAATAATAATAATAAAGGGGCCCAAAAATAATAATAACAAAGGGACGCAATCTACATAGGTGATACAGGTGGGGGGGAGGTGGCTTATATTAAGCATTTTTTGCTGGGAAAATACTTTACGAATTGAATATAAAAATTGTTTTTCCACCTTATCAGGTTACTTATGGTTTGATCATCACAGCCTTATCAGGAACAGAATGAGAGACAGGCGGATGCAGTTAGGTGGAAACTTCAGAACTTGGTTAGGTGTTTTTCTGATGGTGAGGATACTCTGGGGCGAGTACAGTGAACACAGAGGGTTTACCCCATGAAGCGCCAGAACATGAATATTAAACACACTCTCTTATTTACTCCGACATAAACAAACTGTGTCAAAGGTCTGAGACTTTTTGATAGGTATAAAATCTTCAAACTGTGTGCAATGAATGAAGGAGAATGTGTTTGTGGAGCTCTGCCTGGCTGCATAGGGGACATTAGAACAACCACCCCAGTGGCAGCTGGAGCCAGATGCATGTGGATAGTGTCTCTCCCCGGAACGAGGGAAGTAAATCCGCCACCCGAATCACT
>CAUYQG010101195.1:0-24633 GCA_963574415.1 Tarsius wallacei | reverse complement strand
CAGCAGCGCGGTGCCCAGGGCGGCGGCGGGCCCGGGCGGCGGCGGCATGGCGGGGCCGGCCGCGGGCGGGCGGCGGCCGGGAGCGCGCGCGGTCAGAGCGCCCGGGGGGCCGTGGCGAGCCGCGGGCGCCGCGCGGCGGGGGCTCCGGTCATCCCGTCCTGGCGGCCCGAAGGTCACATCGCGGCGGCGGCGGCCCCTCGGCGCTCGCGGCCGTTCTGGGCGGCGGCGCGGCGGGGCGGCGGCGGCGGCGGCGGGGGCGGGGGCGGCGGCGGGGGCGGCGGCGACGGCTCCCCGTGGTCCACCAGCCCCCTGGGCCAGCCGGACATCAAGCCCTCGGTGGTGGTGCAGCAGGGCGGCCGCGGCGACGAGCTGCACGGGCCGGGCGCCCTGCAGCAGCCGCACCAGCCGCAGCAGCAGCCGCAGCCGCAGCCGCAGCCGCAGCCGCAGCCGCAGCAGCAGCAGCGGCCGCCGCATCTGGTGCACCACGCCGCCAACCACCACCCGGGGCCCGGGGCATGGCGGAGCGCGGCGGCCGCGGCGCACCTCGCGCCCTCCATGGGAGCGTCCAACGGCGGCTTGCTCTACTCGCAGCCCAGCTTCACGGTGAACGGCATGCTGGGCGCCGGGGGCCAGCCGGCCGGGCTGCACCACCACGGCCTGCGGGACGCGCACGACGAGCCGCACCACGCCGACCACCACCCGCACCCGCACCCGCACCCGCACCAGCCGCCGCCGCCGCCGCCGCCCCCGCAGGGCCCGCCGGGCCACCCGGGCGCGCACCACGACCCGCACTCGGACGAGGACACGCCGACCTCGGACGACCTGGAGCAGTTCGCCAAGCAGTTCAAGCAGCGGCGGATCAAACTGGGATTTACCCAAGCGGACGTGGGGCTGGCGCTGGGCACCCTGTACGGCAACGTGTTCTCGCAGACCACCATCTGCAGGTTTGAGGCCCTGCAGCTGAGCTTCAAGAACATGTGCAAGCTGAAGCCTTTGTTGAACAAGTGGTTGGAGGAGGCGGACTCGTCCTCGGGCAGCCCCACGAGCATAGACAAGATCGCAGCGCAGGGGCGCAAGCGGAAAAAGCGGACCTCCATCGAGGTGAGCGTCAAGGGGGCTCTGGAGAGTCATTTCCTCAAATGCCCCAAGCCCTCGGCCCAGGAGATCACCTCCCTCGCGGACAGCTTACAGCTGGAGAAGGAGGTGGTGAGAGTTTGGTTTTGTAACAGGAGACAGAAAGAGAAAAGGATGACCCCTCCCGGAGGGACTCTGCCGGGCGCCGAGGATGTGTACGGGGGGAGTAGGGACACGCCACCACACCACGGGGTGCAGACGCCCGTCCAGTGAACTCGAGCGGGGGGAGGGGCAGAGCGCGGGGCTCCCCCTCCCCTTCGGTCCACGGCCCCTTCCCGGGCCCCCTTGTTCCCTCTCTAACTTCTGATTGTTCTTTTCTTTTTTAATTATTATTTCCCCGTCCCTTAAAAAGAAAAAAAAATAAGGCAAAAGGAAAGCAACTAAGACACTGGACTATCCTTTAAGCGGTAGCAGGTGTAACGATGTGTTTTGACCTTTGCAGGCGAGTACCCAGGCAATGGAGTGGAGTGTCTCCTAGAGAGAGTGAGGAGAGAGTGTGTGATAGATAGAGAGCGAGAGCGAGAGAGATGGCAAGCACTGAGATAAATACCTGGCAAAACTAGATACATGACCAAAAAGGAAGAGAGAAAGAATCCACCAAACCGTGATAAACACAAAACGCAGCTTCCTGACGCTCGGCGTTGGCACCTGCTGCTGTGTTTATTTGATGTGGATCCCCATCAGGAAAGAGGAAAAATACACACGTTCTTTGATACAGGCAAAATTTAACCACATAAATTTGCACTGCAAGAAAATTGAAGTTTACGTGAACAAATTCATGAACATGTTTTCTCTTTCTCCCCACCGTTCATTTTGGAACTGCGGCTTCTGGTTTTGTTTTGCTTTGCTTTATTCATCGGAGAGAGTTGAAGCCAGCTCTTGGCCACTCTCCATTTCTAACGTCCTTGTGTTGGCCCCTGTTACCACTGTTTCTGAACTTTGGTTACCTTCAGACCCCCCCCCCCTTACCTTGGCTGTAACATTTATTTGTTCCTCTCACCAAAGCAAAAAACGATTGGCTTCTCGCAAAATAAATAATTCTCTGCTTTCAGGAAATGCGCATGGTCTGGCCGCTTTATCCAGGGCAACAGCCCAGTTTGGAATATAAAAATGAGAGTCAAACATGGGTTTTTGTTACCAGCCATAAAGTAAACTTCATTTTCGGGCAGTGTTTCTGGGGGAGGCTATGGAGGGGAGAAAAAGAAAAATCGATAGTGACTGACTGATGGCTTCATTTTATCAGGCGGGCCTATTGTGAAAGAGCTCAGAGGAAATGTGGAAGTTAAATATATTTCCAGAGTTGTCCA
Source organism: Tarsius wallacei (assembly GCA_963574415.1). Lineage (NCBI taxonomy): Eukaryota > Metazoa > Chordata > Mammalia > Primates > Tarsiidae > Tarsius > Tarsius wallacei. The sequence goes on along the minus strand of CAUYQG010101195.1, from coordinate 22,192 downwards.
ACAGAAAGTGGCACTTTGAAGAGAACTAGGGAAATATGTATCTTCAGATATCCCTAGATAGTTCTCTACCTTCGGTTTCAATAACTCGATTGTGAAGAATTATTTGTGCTGACAGCAGCAGTTAAACTTTCCTCTAATACCTTTTTCTGAACATAAAAATAATAACCCAGGAACTTAATGGTGTATGCATAGACTGTGTTTCTTAGCACACAAATACCCACATGCATACATAGGTGATCTCTACTCCTTAGACTGGTTTTGTCTTCACTAGCTCATTTGTTTATCAAGTCATATTTAGGGTCCTAACCTCTTTTCCCATAATTATTACAGAAAATACCAGTTTGACTTGGACAGCTTCCCCCTCCCTTTCACTAAGGAAGGCAAATGAAGTGAAACAAAAAATGCCATTTTCAATCCTTCCTTCTCCCCTTTGTTAATAGTTTTAAGTGCATTTTTGACCTTATCTTGATGGAAAACGGTTAACTCTAAACACAAAAGACTCTACTGGAAAGTATAGGTGAAAAAACTTGTCACTGTATTGAAAATAAATACCATTAAACTGTGATCAGTTAAAATTTAAAAGAAAAATCAGCACAAAAGGGCGCTAAAAGGGAAAACACTTTTTTAATTAATCTTAAACGTTTGGGTTTTTTTCTGGTTAGGTATTAGATACATTTTTATTTTTTAAAAAATTAAATTCTCACTACCATAAAATTATGGCTCAGCATCAGATTAGCATTGCACTCAGTAGTCCTTAAGGTTTTAGGAAATATGCTTTATATTGTCTTTTCAAACACCTGTGATTGTTTCATTTCCAATGTTTTTTGCAAGATAAATGGTGACTTATAATGGGCATATTTATTTGCCTGTATTTCATTTCCCCCAATGAATGTCACAAGGAGATGGGCGCGGAGCTGCTCCGGGGTGCATCACACTGCTTGTTCCTGAGGGTTGGGGACCGGCCTCTTGTGAAGCAATTCAGAGCAGGGCAAATAGCCACTGGGAAAGGGAGGAAATGCATTTTCAGATACTTATGACCAAGTAGGTAAGGTCAGAAGCTGGTGTTCAGGGGATGTGTCTGTAGCTCCTCTGACTCTTGTAGGTTTACTAAGATGAAAGTTACCACTGAACCTTACCACAATGTATATATGTTTAATATCTGTCTTTTGAAATGCAGAAATAGTTTAAATGTTTCTTTGTCTATTTTTCTTTTTTTTTAATGCTACCCAGGGAAATATTTTCATATCATTTTTAAGTGGCCTGCCTCAATGTATATTTATTTCTTTTGAAGCAAAAAGGTTCTGGAAACTGTTTTTCTGTAGCTTTAAATGAGTAGGTGAGCAAAATCTATATGGGATGTAATTTTTTTTGTTCAGTCTCTTTAAAAATACTTTGTTTTGGTACATTTGGTTGTGCTTGTGGGGAAAATAAAAACGCAGAGATCCTTATATATTTATGTTAAAGTAATATTTTATTATCTACATAAAACAGAAATGCACAATACCTTCATAGTTTGTTCTAATTATTGAAATATCTTTATTTTATTTTTAAAGATAGTGCCAAGTTTTAAGAGGGAAAAAACCCTAGACCTTAAACTGACTGAGTTGAGCTGTGTGTAAATCACTTCCCTTCCTTTATACTTCATAAAGTTTTGGAATAAATTTTATGCATATACCGCCAGGTTTCATGTTCATAACTTCCAGGGGCTTTGCTTTTTTTAAGGATACTACTGTTCTGATTCACTTTTCCTCACAAAAACTATCAGTCCCAAATCTTTCAGTCACTCTGCCTGTAGCATTAAATTGGAATGATCATTGGATTTGAGCTTCAATTTGTTTGCCATTTCATGGTCCGACAAAGAAACATTTGTCCCCTTGAAAGACATGCAGATATGCCTGCATCTTCTTTCCAGGTTAGCTGCTGAACCTTCTTCGATTGTGCTGTTTTGGACAACATCAGTGGAACTAGGTGAATGTTAATCTCTAACCACATATCCTCTCATAATTTGGGATCTGCTGTAAAGCAGAATTTAAAGATTATTCTTAATAATTAGATATCTTTTCACGAATAATAACCCTGACAATATGCTATATGTGTGTTTATCAAATGATTAGAGGTAGATCCCACATATTATCTCTGTCGGTTTACAGAAAAAGATGGATTTTACAATGGTTTATACAAGAGTGCCTATTTTTCATCAGGCAAACAAACAGGCTCTAAAACAAGAAAAGGGGGGAAAAAAGAATATATGGGAGAGACTCAAGCTCTGATGCTGATAACAGATTGTTTCTGATAATCTTAGATGAAACACTACACTTATCAAAGTCCGTTTTAAGGTTAGTGAGGATTTCAGGCAGTGTTGGGTCAGTTTCCAAGTTTGCTGATGTATTTAAACTCCTCCTTGGAACATTGGTTTAAGCATACATGTCCATTTTGAAAGGTAGTTTCTGGGCTTATTACATCTGATCATCTTTTCTAACTCCTAGTCGATATTACACGGGTCCCAAACAGATTCAGCCAAATGATCTTATCAATAGTCTGAACGAGAAGTGACAGAAAGAAGAAGTGTTTTGTGACCGCAGACATGCTGATGGGTAAAATGTTTAAGCTGGGTATAGATTCGAGTTGTGGGTCAATATCCTCCTCCACTGCAGGCAGAAAACAAGCAGCATCTGCCCTCTGCAGGGCGTTTTAGTGGACCTTGAGAAGGCAGTTTTGTTCTTAGCCACAGGGGCCACTGACTGGAAACCGTCACGTGAAACGGGCACACCATGGTTTTGACCCATCCTTGCTGTTCCTAAAGCTACTTGGATAGTTTCTACGCTGGCTTGGGGAATGTATTACCTACAAAGGTGAGAAACTCCATCACTTGCACTGGGAGAAATTTGTGGGGCAGTCGTCCCTAAGATGTTGGCTGGCCACACAAACCCTTCCATTCTCTTCAAGACAATACAGCCATCCTGACAGAGCTCCTGTGTTTCCTCCAAATATGTCACTTTAAAAATGTATGGTATAAGATGCGGGAGAAATGATCATGTAAGAAAGAGTTATGTGAGGGTCAGAGGGAGGGAATGGCCACAAATAATATTATGCTTGGCACTTCTCAATAGTCTCGCTTCCCACAAAGTGACTGCCTTTAAATTTCAGATGGCAGCGACAAAAGTCCTCTTTTCTTCCCGGTCCCTTCCTGCTCCTGCCAGTGGAAGCCACATGCTGGCTGGCAAAATTTTCTGGTGAAATGGCTTTGGTGAAGGCACTCAGCTATCTTCTTATTTCTTCACAAGCAACTAATAAAAAGATCCAAACAGCAGCAATGCGGGGGAGGGGAATGGCATTTTGGGTGCCTTGGTACCTGCATCCGTATGTCTATATGCTCTGTTCCTTTGCCTTTCACTTGCCCGACTGTTGGCAGCAGCTTGGGCCGTACTGGGGAGCCGGGGTTAAATGATCTTTTTATCACTGGTCTCTGTGATTTGTCTTTGTTGATTTTTCCATCAGTTTATAGGACTCTGTTCTAGGTGCTATTGGATTTCTACACACGTTAAAGAATGGGGCAAATAATGAGGTACACATGAAAGAAAGAAGGATGGCGAGATGAGGGTCAAAGGTAAATGTGATTCTTTGGGTCTGCTGGTATATTTCAGTGGAAAAGGCAAAGGGACAGAGTTTATTTAAAAGGAGAGAAAAAGATGCGTCTTGTACTAGGAGTATTGACAATATGACTGAATGGGATGTACAGCTAAGTTTTATATAAACATGCTTCCTATTTAGGAAAGTTGACTTTTCAGTGGTGTGTAGTCTCTTCACAGGGGGCTGCTGGTGGAAGCAGAGAACCAGGGCTCCTGAGCCCTACTTCCACCACTGGATTTGGGATGGGAAACAATGAAAAAGTGGCAGGGGCCTACCTCCCAGCTCACCATCATGGAACAAACCCATCCATGTTTTCATAATGTGGGTCAGTGTTATTTCAATGTCCCCTATCTAGAGGCAGGTCTGGGGGACCAGAAAATGGCTTTTTAGTTTTCTCTAAGGCTTTGCTCATTTATGGAGATAAAGAAACAATCAGAATATTTTCACTTTTTTTTCTGGTGTTTGGTGGGAAGCTAGGAAATATGTTCCTTCCTTTAAAAAAAAGTTAATAAACTTTATCATGTTGTACCTTTCCTTTACCTTAAGACACCTCTGCTTGACTTAGCTGTTAGAGGTTTCAGAAACTATCATATCCCATCAAAGCAACCCTGGCCTCTCTTATTGTTCCTAGAATTCTGATTGTTGGTAACATTAAGTTGTATTTCTTTTTTTTTTAATGTCTGAAATGTTATTTAATACACCAGTAAAAGTGCACCTATATCCTAAAGTTTATTCATTCCACGTCTTTCTGAGTTTTTATAGCTCTTTGTCTGGGGCTTGGGGCGGGGGACTTCCCCGTGCGGTTTGTGCGTGAAGAGCCTGGGCTCTGGAGTGGTCTACAGTTGGCGGCAAAAGGCTCCCTGCTCTTAGAATGGGGAGCTGTCATCTAGGAAAAAAGAAGGAAATAAATGCCCCCACAAAGACGTAGTCGTCACCGATTTTAGAGAGACAGGGGAGCCTTAGGACCCCATCTGAGCGATATAGAAGGGATTTTGATTGTTATGGATTGTGTACGATTAACTCTCGGTGTGCCGAGCGCTGGCAGTAGGAAACCACGAAGTGGAGTAAATTTGCGTGTGTGTGTGTGTGTGTGTGTGTGTGTGTGTGTGTGTGTGTGAGAGAGAGAGACAGAGAGAGAGAGAGAGAGGGAGAGAGAGAGAGAGAGAGATTTTTCTCCCACTCATGTTTCCTCTGGGGTTTGTTGTTTAAGAAGAAAAAAAAAAGCCACACACCAAAAAATATGGCCACAGCATTTGGCAGCAGAGTGAGAAAATGAAAGTTTCTTGTGGTTTGTAACACAAATTAGCCATTGTAAATCACTGGGCTTCAAGGTTCAGGCAAATCCATGCCGAGAGTGTTGGGAGCGCCTTCCCTCCTCCTGTTAAGAAATCTCATTCCATCAGAGGAATTTGTATGTGACCTTTTATGTTCCACAGCACATGATTCTGGAGAGAATTATTTGACATTAATAACTTTTTGTTGATGTTGTTCCCCCTAACAAATACTCCTTCCAAGTTGGTGCGGCGCCGGGACAAGGCGGGCGAGCGTGCGGTCGGTCGGCCCTGCCCCGCGCCCAGGCACAAAGGAGGGCCCCGGTCCGCCGCGCGCCCCCCACCTCGGGGAGCCCCGGCCGCCGACGGCGAGGCCCAGTCAGCCTGGCTCGCCGGGTGGGGAAGGGGGAGAAGTGAGGGGAGCGGGGCGTGCCCCGCACTCTCAGCCCGGCCTTGGCTCCGGGACGCCGCCCACAGCCCCTGGGAGCCTGCTGGAAACCAGGGCTTCTCTGCAGCGCCCTGAGCTCCGACACGTGAGCCCCTGGTGGAAGGAAGGGTCGACGGCGCGGACGTCGAGGGCTGTTCCGACTCTCTCCCTTCCCACGGAGGCCCGCAGGCGCGGGGGCGGTGGACCAATGGTGGGTTCGCCTCACGAGGCTGAGGCTGAGCTGAGGCTGGGCAGAGGTCGTGTTTAAGAGTACAGATATCTTGCTATGGCAGTCGCCCCGGGAAAGCGGGACCTACACGCAGGAGTTGGCAGGACCTGGGGGCGCGGGGGGGGGGGGGGTGCACGTGGCTAAGCCAGAAGTGTGGCGGAGCGCGGGGGTGACGGGGGTGGGGGAGACAGAAGGTCCAGAGAAGAGCGAGGTTCCTTCGCTTTCTACCCGCCGGGCGTATCCGCTCCGCTCTGCAAAGTCGGGCCCAGGACATGGCTTCCGCGTGGGGGAGGCAGGCGTTGGAGATGGTGCCCCCAGAGAACAGGAGAGCGGAGGCAGCTGCGGGAAGATGGGGAGGAAAAGCGACAGCAGCCGTGAAAGTAGAGTAACTGGAGAGTTTCCTGGCGGTGGGGGAGGGGGGTACGGGGGCGGGGAGGATGGGGGGGGGAGCTGCGAGCTGGGGAGCAAAGTTCTGAAGCGTGCTCCGTTCAGGTCCCACCCATCAAACTTCTGTTTCCGACCACAACTCCCAGCCTCCAGTGAAGAGGATCCTACTTTCTACGCAGTGGAGCGTGGAGGGAAAAAGAATCTCTTAAACCCCCTGGAAACCGACCACTCCCCTGCTGGGCCTAAAGTCGGTTCCCAGCAGAGGAAAGTCAGTTCCCCAGAGCAGGGAATCCGGGAGCCCCTCTGGGCACCCTGTCACCCCAAGCCGGAGCTGTGGGCCTCCGCAATGAGGGGCCGCGCCCCAGGGACAGGAGGCCCGACGTCCACCGTTAGTCCTCCCAGGCCCCTGGGAGGAGTCGCCCTGGAGGAGGCGAGGCCATCACTCAGCCCCTAACAGCTTCGCAGAAGGGCGCTGGGCCTTTTGCCTCCCGGAGGCGGTGAGGCCAGGAGGGGGACACGGGCGCTTGGGTCCCGGGCGTCGCGGCGGGGACGCGGCGGCGGGGAGCTGGCTGAGCCGGAGTGGGAAGGCGACCGGGGCAGAAGCAGGGGCTCCCGCGGGGCGCAGGTCGGTGCTGGCGCCCGGCCTGGCCTCCGTCCGCGCAGCGGGGCCTCCGGTTCGCTCCAGCCGCGCCCGCCCGCGGCCACTCACCGGGCCCTGCGGCCAGCCCGGGCGGGGTCGCACGCAAACAAGGATGCTTCTATTTACTCGCCTCTGCCTGTGGATTTCTAAGACATTCAGCAGGCACAATCATTAAACTAATTTGTATTTGATTGTTTGGGCGGACGGAGGGTAGTTTTATTGCGCTAAGCATTCAAGCAGGCACGCATCGCTGATTACCAGTATACATTAAATAAAGTTGTTTGTACACATTGTCTTACCACATATAGGCAGAGGCTTATTATTCTAATTACTCTAATTAGTGCATTGAAATGTTTTCTACTTGATTTGAGGAGACAGTGATTAGTTCTATTACTTCTTTTAACTCGTATTTTATGGAAAACTGTTGGTGCATGTTCAAATTACTTTATTTGCCCCTGGAATATAACGCTGACCCAAACGCAGTGAACTGCACGGCCCTTGTGGGGCCCCAACTTTCATGTGAGCCTCGGCTTGGAAGAGGCATCTGTTATTTGCTATTTCCCTCCCACCCGCGTAGCCGGGTCTCCCGGCGCAGGGTCCGCTGTCCCCGCCCGGTCCTGCGCCTCGGTGCGCGCCCCGCTTCGGACCGGTCAGAGCAGACGCGGACCCGAAACCCGCCGGGACGAAGCGGCGTCGCTGGCCCGCCGGCCCGCCGGTTTCCCGGGGTGCGATTACTTTTGAAAGACTCCCTTAAGCGTATTTTCCGTGAATCTGTTTCTCGTGCTTTAATGTTACTATTAATTGATAAGATCAGCTCATCAAACATACTATTTCGATAGGGAATTGTAATTAAAACCTTAATCCTGTTTGAGACTTTTTTCCTCCTTTAAATTCCTTTTTCTTATGGAAGGGGTGCAAAGTTCACTATAAAAAGTATTATAACAGGGAGATTAATTCGTTATCTAAATAACAATCTCTGCTATTGATCCGACGTACTTTCTGCCACCTTTTGTGTCGGGCCGGGAGGCCCTTAAAAGGGAGACTACGACAAAGCAGAAGATTTGGACCGAGCCCCGCAGACTCCGATCGACTTGGGAAGGCGAGGGGTCCGCCGTCCCCCCGCCCCCCGCCCCGGGCTGGGGAAGCGCCCGAGGTGCGTCCTGGCCGGCCGGGGCGACGCCACGGGGGGAAGCGCAGCGCCAGAGCCGCAGCCGCAGGCCTGGGAGCCGGGCTCCTCCGCGGTCCGCTCCCCTTCTCGGAGAGAGATCTGCTCAGTCTCTGGGTAAATATTCGGCCGGTTCTGCTTTTACTTTTAATATTTAAACTCGGATTATCCCGTCTCCAAATGCGCGCTCCTAACCTTTGCCAGGGGCTGGGATGTAATAAATCCTGGAGGGGCCGGGGCGCTCGGTCTCCCCAGGTCGCGGCCGCCGCCTCCCGCCCCCCGCGCGCCCCGCCCCGCGGGCCCCGGCCCCTCCGCCCCTCGCCGCCCGCCGCGCGAGCCGCGCCGGAGGGGATCCGCGCCGCCCGGCAGCTGACGGCTGAGCATCCGGGGCGCCGGCGGGCGGGGGAGGCCGCCCTTTATCCCGGCCGAGGAGTCCTCGGGGGCTGCAGATGGAGCCGGGCAGCCCGTGGCGTCCCCGAGGAGGAGAAAGAGCCGGGCTTCCCGGAGGCAGCAGCCCCCGGGCATGGGAGGGGGCGGGGGGGGGAGGCCCGGGAGCTTGGAAGGGGTCTCTTGGGGTGTGTGCCTGGGGAAGGGCGGAGGGGACCCTGCCCAAATCCATCCCCCCCACCCGTCTCGCAAGCCCCCTTTCGGAAAGGTCGGGGCTCCAGTTTGAGGAGAAGCCCACGAATTGCCGAAGCGAAGAGGCCCGTGTGTGCTCCCAGGTCAGCTCACTAGTCCGAGATTTTCTTCTTTTCGGAGCGCCCCCCCCCCACACCCCCCACTCACACCCTCCTTCTCTCCCTCCAACAAAGTCTTCTTCCCCCGCGCACAGACTTGTTATGTAACAAAGTCTCCCAGGCGAGTTTAACCGGAGAAGAAAGGACACCCTGGCTCCACCCCTCCTTTCCCGTCCCTTCCCTCCTGCCTCCCCGCTCTCTTCCCCCAGTGCATCTGTTCTCCAGGACTTCTGTCCTCGCACCCAAGACGCCAGCAGGCCCGAGCCGAGTAGAACTTTGGCGCCCCACAGTGGCACCGGCTCGGAACTACCCGTGATTTTTCACAGCCTCCTCATGAGTCCAAATGTTTTGTTTTCGAGTCCATCTTCCTTGCCCCCCCCTCCCTCCTCGCGTTTCCTTTCCTTCAACCCCTCCTAGCCGAACGCATGGAGGTGATGGGGCACGACTCGCACAAAAGTTTCTAAGCATCCAGTTCTGGGGAGTTCCTGAGTAGGGATTTGAAAAGTTTCGATAGAGAAGACCGTAAGTTCCCTACAAGAAAAGTTCCCAAAGGTAGGAAGAACCCAGCCATGCCCCCTCCTCCGTCGTTCCCACACGTGGAGACCGTAGGAGGCGAGTCTCGAGTCTCTCACAGAAGCCCTGGCTTTTCGCCAGAACGCCAGGTTAGAAGCCACAGTTAACAGCAGCAAAAAGGGACTCCAGGGAATGCTATTTTAACCCAGTCCGGGTTGCCTCTTCCTATATAGAATATGTGTGCAGTTTTAGGGTTCAAAAGTGAGTTTATTTTCAAGTGGATCACTTGAACAGAGACTCACCCATGGAAGAATTTTCCAGAACAGGGAAAACGTCCCTTCAGAAACGCCTACCAAAGGTTTCAGTTCAGCCTGTGGAGGTTGGCTCCCTTCAGAGCCCAGGGCATTCGTCCTCCTCCCACACTGTGGGCCATTTTCACCAGGAATGATGTTGTCATCTCTGTCTTTATCCGAAGTAACACGGACCACAGGCGGTGTTCAACAACGCTCATGGAACTGGGCAGTGGGCTTTCAATCAGAGCATATGTTCTTGTCTACCTCTCTGCCCTTACTAGCCAGTAAAGGGGAGGTCAGTTGACATCTTCCAGTCTGTTTCTTCGTGTGCAGAATGCAGGTAATACTCCCCCCACCTTTAAATCTAAGTAAGGTTCAAATGAAATAATGTACTTCAAGCATCATACAAAGTGCACGTTTGGCCAGGCATGGTGGCTCACGTTTGTAATCCCAGCACTTTGGGAGGGCGAGGTGACAGGATTGCTTGAGCCCAGGAGTTGGAGACCAGCCTAGGCAGCAGAGCAAGATCTTGTTTCTAAAAAAAAAAAAAAAAAGACAGCGAGAGAGAAAGAGAGAGAGAGAAAAATTAGCCAGGCGTGATGGTGCATGCCTGTAAGGCTGAGTCAGAAGGATCTCCTGAGCCCAGAAGGTGGAGGCCGCATTGAGCTATGATGGTGCTACTGCACTCCAGCCTGGGCAACAAGGTGAGACTCTCAGCTGAAATTTTTTAAAAAAGTGCACGTCCAAGGTGATGCACTGTTTTTGCCAGTTCCACTGGAGGCCTCTGCTGTTTCTGTCCAACAAGAAGTGTTTTCAACTTAAAAAATAACGCCAAGGTCTTATGTCTACTAGTGAGGGAGAGAGAAATACAAGGACAGTCATCTCAACTGCATTACCCAGGGCAAGTGCCACCAATTCTGATCAGCTTTAAATCGGGGCTGCCACTCAGAAGACCTTGTGTTTAGAATATTCAGGCCCTAGTTTGGCAGTCAGGGCCACCAGCGCCACGCACCGGCAACCGCGGTGTCTGTGGCTCCCCTGTGACGCCAAGGCTAGCCCTGCACTCCAGCAAAGCATTCCATTTCTCTAACGTCTTCCAAACTAACTCTTGGTGTTCCCAGCGTCCTTTTCTGGGGGTCAGATTTAGCAGCTGACTTGGTCAAGAAGATAATGCAGAGGTCGTACACTTAAAACCAACCACACACGAAGCCGCAGCAAGCAGCACCAGCAGCTGACCGCGGCGGGCGACACGGGTCTCCCACCTGCGGAGCACCCCCGCGGCCCAGAGCCACATCCAGACCCTGGACTTGGCCATACTGACGGCTTGGATCCCACAGGCGTCCCGCGACATCCCGGAGTCGCCGGGAGGGGCGCAGTGGAGGCAGCCGGTCCCCACTCGGGGGTGCCCTCCGCCCCTCCAGGGACCCATTCCACTCAGGAAGTCCTCCCTCCTCCCCGAAGGCCTTTCCTTCGACGGAGGGGGGTGGGGTGGGTCGCCCTGCCACTCTGGCAGAGGAGGAGTGGCCACGCCAGGGTCCCCGGGGTGCCCTGCCAGGCGTGGCGTCGTGGAAACCCGAGCTGCTGTGCGTCCCGGGCGCTGCTGAGACCGGGTCCGCGCGCCAGTCTCCCCGGAGGCCACCCGAGGGCGCGGGCGGGCTCTGGGCGGCCCCAGCGAAGGCGGAGGCCACGTGGCAGGACCGCCGGGCTGGGCTGGGGTCAAGAGTTGCAAGCACTCGGTCTCCTCCAGAGTTCACAGCCGGAGTGGGGAGAGGCGACATGCGGAGGAGCCGCCACACCAGAGCACAGTGGCCCCAGCATCGCGGCTTCCCTTCCCCACCCACCTTTCTGACCCAGGCAAAGCCCACGAAGCAGCCGGGCCGGGAAGTGATCAGCCGCCTACAGTCCCCTCCCCCAGCGGCCCCAGCCCGCGCCCCATAGTGCTCCCCAAGGCAGTTGCCTTCTGAACGCCCGAGGTCTCTGAGGCTTCCCTCGTCCCACTGCCCTGGAGTGGGCGAAAGGAATGGCAGTGGCTGCCTTAGGCCCCGAGGACAGCGCACCTCATGGGCGGGGAAAGGAAGGGGAGGGGAGAACCAGGGCATTCTGGAAGCATGCAGGGCCAACAGGAACCAAGAACTGGATGTTAGAGGCACTGTCACCAGGTTATGGGAAAGGCCACACCACTGGCCCCAAAGACAGGACCGACTCACAGTCAAGCGCGTGGAGTCCCTGCACCAGGATATGTGGGGACAGTTCCCTGCAAGACGGCGTTGACCATGCGGGTACTTGAACACACACGCATGTTCAGAAGAAGAGGCCTAAGTCCAGTCCACTGGGACTCTTAGAGTCTTCAAAGCTAAAGGGGAAAGGAGATTTAGCGGTCTTAAAAAAAAAGAAAGAAAGAAAGAATGCTTTGGCAGAAAGAAGTGGAGTGGGCACACTAGTGTAGGAGGCAGCTGGCACTGTGAGGCAGGGAGGCAGGAAAAGGCAGAGGGTGAGCGGATCTAATTGCTGGGCCAGAGAGCAGGGGCTGGCGCCTGCCACAAGAAGGCTGTGGAGGGAGACCCTGTATGGAGTTAATTGGTCGAAGGTCTTGAAGGAGTTATAATTAGATTCAAAAGGCAATTAAGAGCTATGGTGGAGGAGAGACCCGATGAGAGTAACACTTCCGGAAGGGAGTTGGCACAGGGCATGGGTGGGTTGGAGAAGGGGAGGGATGAAAGCAAGGGGGTAGATGGAAGGAGGCTGCTTGTGTAGGCCTGACTCAAAGCGGTCAGTCAGGGCAGCTTGAACAAGACAGGTGGGTGATGGATGGCTGTAGGGGCTAAAGATGGAGAAAAAGAAGGGTGAGTCCATAGTTGCATGATGGGGGAACCAAATGGATGAGGATAGAGAGATGAGAACAAAAGAGAATTGTAGAAAATTGTGTTTGGTCATGGATGTGTTCATTTCAACATCATGAAGCTACCAGAATAGCAGGTGCTTCAGCAGCATTTAAACATTTGCTGAACTTACCTCTAAGGGTAACTCTAATAAAAAGAACTTTATTTTAATTCAGAAAATTTTATTAAGTACCTCACACATGCTAGGCCCTGTCCTCTATGGTGCCTCTATGACCAAGAGATTATGAAGGAAGAGAAAATGAGCATCAGTCAGAGGGCACACATTTTTCATATGTAGCAGGTGCTATCTGTGATGTCAAGAGATCTTTCTAGAATAACCACCGCCAGCCAGGCTTCTAGAAACGTCCCAGAAGGACGTCTGCTTGAGCCTTACCACTTATGTTTTTCACTTATCTTCTCCCACATATTTTCCTCCAAATGTTTACTGGTTTCCAGGACAGTTAGAGAAAGGAGTCTATTTTAAATACACCTAGGCATACATTAACCTGCCCTTGTTTATCATGTCTGGTCAGCTAAAATTATGAGGGGTTAGATTTGGAGAGAATATATTCATTTATGTTTAATACTAATACTACTACATAATTAAAGCACAAAAACCCCTCTCTAAGATTTCCCAGTCTTTAAACAATAGGAGTGGTATACTGGATTACTTTGAGTTAGGTAAAAGGAAGACAATTTGAATAGAGGTCAGAGAAATACAAATATATTGGCATTCTTCTGAATATAGAAGGGGAGAACCCCAAGCCCTGGAGTCTATTTATTAAAAACTATGTATTTATTCTTGCACATTTAAACTTCAGTCACCTTCAAAGTACTCTCCGTTTTATGCAGTACACCTGTTGAGACACTTTTACCACTGCTCAAAACAGTTTTCGAACACATCAATTTTGATGCCCTTTAGTGCTTCCGCCATTTTTTGTTTCGTGTCTACCACATCAGCAAAACACTTCCCTCTGAGGACTTTTTCAATCTGGGGAAACAAAAACAAATGTGACTTGGAGCAAGATCAGGTGAGTAGGGAGGGGGAGGCACCAAGGTCTTGCCATTTTTGGTCAAAAGTGGCTGAACACTCAGCACAGTGTGGGCATAAATGGCCCATCATGAAATGGGCAAACGCGTTAAAAGAATCTTCCAAAAAACGAATTGTACTAAATGCAGCCTCTCACAGCAATGCTAGCTGCTACGCTGATGCCAATGGGTCCCTAGAACACTTACTGAACAGGGGGAACCAGTACTATGAGGGGCCAACCCTCCAAAAAAATAAATAGTATAAAGTTACTAGGGCTGCCTAGTTTTTGTGGGGTTTTGTTGTTCGTTTGTTTTGCCTAGTTTTAAATACAAAGATGAGAAAAGCAAAGTTTTTCCTCAAAGATCAGGAACAAAACAAGGACACCCACTCTTGCCATTTTTATTTATTTATTTATTTATTTTTGAGTTGGAGTCTCACTCTGTTGCCCAGACTGGAGTGCAGTGGCCGCTTTCGGCCACTGTAGCCTCGACCTACTGGGCTTCGCGATCTTCCGCCTCAGCCTTCCAAGTAGCTGGAACTACAGGTGCGTGCTACCACGCCCAGCTAGTTTTTTTTTTTTTTAATTTATTGTAGAGATGAGGTCTCGCCAAGTTGCCCAGGCGGGTCTCAAACCCGCGGGCTCAGACAATCCACTCACCTCAGCCTCCCAACGTGCGGGATTACAGGCTGAGCCACCGAGCCCGGCTCATTTTTGTTTAATATAGTACAGGAAGCCATGGACAGAACAATTGGGCAAGAAGTAAAGGGCATCCAAATTGGAAAGGAAGAAATAAAGTTTTATCTGTTTGCATATGACATGATCTTATATATAGAAAACTGTAAAGACACCACCCAAAAAACTGTTAGAACTAATACATGAATTCAGTAAAGTTACAGGATGTAAAATCAACATACAAAAATCAGCAGCATTTCTATACACCACTGAAATATCTGAAAAAGAAATCAAGAAAGTAATCTCATTTACAATAACAGTAAAAAAAAAAATCCTTAGGAATAAATTTGATCAAGGGGATGAAAGATCTGTACATTGAAAACTATAAAATACTGATGAAAGAAATTGAAGAAGGTACAAAAAAAGGAAAGATATCCTGCATTCATAAATTTGATATTGATAGAATGTTTTATCTATAGAACATTCTATCTATAGAACATTGGAAGAATTGATATTGTTAAATTGTTCATACTACCCAAAGTGATCTATAGAGTGAATACAATCCCTATCAAAAGTCCAATGATATTTTTTACAGAAATAGGAAAATAATTCTAAAATTTGTATGGAAGCGCAAAAGACCTGGAATAACCAAAGCAATCTTGAGCAAAAAAAACAAAGTTAGAGGCATCAGGCTACCTGATTTCAAAATATGCTACAAAGATATAATAAAACAGCATGGTACTGGTATAAAAACAGACACATAGACCAATGAAAAAGAATAGAGAGCCCAGAAATAAATCTACACATCTGTGATCAATTGATTTTTAACAAAGGTGTCAAGAACACACTAAGAAGAAAAGACAATAACTAATATTGTAAAAATTGGATATCCACATGCAGAAAAATGAAATAAGACCCTTATATTTACTACATACAAAAATCAAATCAAAATGAAAGACTTAAATTTAAGACCTGGAACTATGAAACTTTTAGGAGAAAACACAGGAAAAATTTTCCAGATATAGATCTGGGCAAGAACTTTTAAAATAAAACCGCAAAAGCACAGGCAACAATAGCAAAAATAGACAAATGATATTATATCAAATGAAAAAGCTTCTGCACAGCAAAGGAAGCAACCAATAAAGTGAAGAGACAGCCTACAGAATGGGAGCAAATATTGGCAAACCATACATTGATAGGAGGTCAATGTCCAAAATATAGAACATACTCAAATAACTCAATAGCAAGAAAATAAGTAGTCCAACTTTTAAAAATGGGCAAAGGATCTGAATAGGCATTGCTCAAAAAATACATAAAAATGGCCAACAAATACATGGAAAAAAATTCTCAGGATCACTAATCATTAGGAAAATACAAATGTAACCAACAATGAGATATCACCTCATGCCAATTAGAATGTCCATGATCGGGGGAAAAAAAGATAACAAGTGTTGGAGAGGATGTGGAGAAAAGGAAATATTGTTGATAGGAAGGTAAATCAGTACAGTCTTGGGAAACAGTATGGCGGTTGCTCAAAAAATTAAAAAATAAAACTACCCTATGACCCAGCAGTTCCACTTCTGGGTATATATCCAAAGGAAATGAAACCCGTATGTCAAAGAGATAACTTCACTCCCATGTTCACTGCTGAATAATTTACAACAGCCAAGTTATGGAATTAATCTAAGTGTCCATCAATGGAGGAATGGTTAAAGAAGTTACAGGATGGATAAGATACACACTTACACACACACAGTGGAATATTCTGCAACCTTAAAAAATAACAAAATTCTTTCTTTTGTGACTGCATGGACCTAGAGGACACTATTTAAGTGAAAACTGGGCCCAGAAAGACAATACTGCATGATCTCACTTGCAGGGGAAATCTAAAATGGAGCTCAAAACAGAGAGTAGAACAGTGGTGGGTCAAGGGTTGGGGATGGGAGTGAGGAGGTATTTGTCAAAAGGTACAAAGTTTCAGTTAGGAGGATGAGTAAGTTCTGGAGCTCTATTGTACCTCAGGATGACTATAGTTAATCACAGTGTATTGTATACTTAAATACTTCTCAGCGCTTAGATTTTAAATATTCTCACCACAAAAAAGTATATGAAGTGATGGGTATGTTAATTAACTTGATTTAGTAATTGCAACATATATATATATCAAAACTTCACATTGTATACCACAAATATATATAATTTTTATTCATCATACCTTAACAAAGCTAAGGGGAAAAATTCAAACAGAACATAACCTCACGTCCGTATAATTTTTCTTCTTCTGTATATCTCAGGTAGTCAGCCTAAGTTAGTCCTATTTTCCACTTCCTGTTTAGAATCAAACTAACCAGAGGAGGTGAATTTTTTTTTTCGTGGAAGCTCCCTAAGTAGTAGTCATATAAAACAACTTTTCACCTGAAAATGTTTGTTGGAAATTCATATTTTTATGATACTGGGAAAAAATTAAAAACTATTTTCTGTAGCATTTGTCAGAATAAGATTTGGCTCTAATTTGTTAAGGGAATTAAAGTTGTCTGGAGTCATTTGCAAGCATTTTTTTTCAGATGTCAACATACTACTCCCACACATACCCCTGCATATATATAGTATGTACCATGTATAAAACTCTCAGATGCAGCCAAGTAGACTAGAGAGGCCATTGGCTCTGAGTTAGAAGGTATATCTGTGCAGTGGGAGGAGTTGCTGGATGCCCTGCCTCTGTGCTATTAGTAGCATGGTTTCTTTTTTTTTTTTTTATGCTTTACTTCATTGTGCTTAACAGACATGGCATTTATTTATTTATTTATTTATTTATTTAAATTTTAAAGATGTGAGGTACAATTCAGGGTTAGGTATACAAATGTTCATTATGCAGGTACCCTTGCTGATGAGGTGTGCCCTCTCCCTGCCCTGGCAGTTTACAGCTACTACCAATCTCTTTCTTATTGTTTTATGATCATTGTTCAAGGTCCACTTATGAGTGAGAACATACGGTACTCTATTCTTTGTTTCTGTGATAGACCACTGAGTATGGCAGACAAAGGCCTAACATCTAGAGTCAACAAGGAATTCATACGTGCTAAAAAGACAAAAACAAACAGCCCCATTCAAAAGTGGGCAAAAGACATGAACAGACACTTCTCAAAAGAAGATATACAGGCAGCCAACAGACACATGAAAAAGTGCTCAGCCTCATTAATTATCAGAGAAATGCAGATCAAAACCACATTGAGATACCGCCCCACCACAGTAAAAATGACCGTCATGAATAAAACAAACAACAACAGATGCTGGTGAGGATGTGGAGAAAAGAGAACACTTCTACACCGCTGGTGGGAAAGCATAGTTTCTTAATTTGAAGAAGGAAGGAAGGAAGGAAGAAAGGAAGGAAGGAAGGAAGGAAGGAAGGAAGGAAGGAAGGAATTATGGAATGGTTACTGCAAGGGGAGCTGAATTTTCAAAAGTATCTCTATAGTGAGGCAACATTTTAGATATCAATTAATACGCTTATTTCTAAAAGAGCTTCATGTACCATAGAATTGAATGGTGTCTTAATGAGCTGATAAATATGAAATATAAAATTATCTTTACAATTTTTCAGCCTTTTATGTAGAAAGATATAAAGAAAAATATAACAAATACCTGCAACCTTACCACACAGTTTAAGAAATAAAACATTAGGCCGGGCACAGTGGTTCATACCTGTAAACCCAGAACTTTGAGAGGCCAAGGCAAGAAAATTGCCTGAGCCCGGGGGTTCAAGACCAGCCTGGGCAACTTGGAAAGATCTTGTCAATACAATAAATAAAAAAATTAGCCGTGTATGGTGGCACATGCCTGTGGTTCCAGCTACTTGGAAGATTGAGGCAGAAGGATCACCTGATTCTAGCAGGTTGACACTGTGGTGTCCGTGAGCGTGCCATTGCACTCCAGCCTGGGCAACAGAGTGAGACTCTGACTCAAAAAAACCCCAAAGATCTGAGTACCTCATGTACTCCCTTATAAGCGGACCCTGAACGTTTATCATAATACTATAAGAAAGGGCCTGGCAGTAGTGGGACATGGCTGGGAAGTGGGGCACACAACATCAATAAAGGTACCTGATCTCAAACCAGGCAAAGTAGAGGCCAAAGGGAAGCCCAAACTTTACCTGTATGATGACCACATATGTACCTAATCCTATTTGTACCCCCACATCTTAAAAAAAAAAGAAAAAACATAACCACAATTTTTTTAAAAACCAACTAAAAAAAAATCACTGCCCACACGCTACTTCTCCCTAGTTACGGCTCTTTGATCACCTCCTTCTCTCCTCCCCACCAGAGGTAACCACCATCCTGAATTGAGTAGTTACTACCTCTATGTATTGCTGTATATTTTTACACACATTTTTGTGTTCTTCAGACCTTTCCTTGCTTTAAAACTATATAAGTGACATAAAACTTTTGAATAAATCACACTTCATAGAACATTTAAAAATATCCCACATGCAAAAGACAAGCATCTTGGATATATTGCTACGCTTTTCAGACTTACATAATGCAGTATTTGGCTTCAAAGGCTTGTAGGGCCTTTCCAAGTCATTAATGTTTTCAAAAACTGAAACACTACAGAACAGAGTAAAAGGCAGAATGAATAGTAATAACAATATTCATGTTTTGCTTGTTTAAGTAAGAGCATAAGAGCAAATCCTATATATTGTACAGATTGCCAGCTCAGTTGTGTATATAAGCAGAAAACAAAGAAAATCAACTAGCATATGTGTGACTTATAAATAACTTCATGTACTAATAGTTTCCACTTCAGAAATATTTACTTTCAAATGAAAAGCACTTTTTCAATTTGGGTACTTTTATGAGTGTCAAATGATTCAGGAAGAATTCTACCATATGGACCAAGAGAATTTGGAAATAAAAATGTGTATTCATTTTTTGGGTTTGTTTTTTCTCCAGTTATAAATAAAAATAAAAGCGTGGAAGATTGTTTCCACAGGTGATCACAATAACACCCATCCCGCGTGCTTTCTGAAATGAGGTTTTATGACTTGGTTATCAAATGGTAGAGTTGTTCCCACCAACCCCAGCCATACCTAAGTTGAACTAGTCTTGTTTTGATCAGTACAATGCAGTCATATAAAAGATCCTATGTAGCTTGAAAGCCAAGCTTTAAGAGACATTGCAACTTCTGTTTCTGTACGCTTGGAAGTTCTGAGAGAATAAAGAAATGAGGTGCCCCCCACCCCCAACAACCCAGTGGAACCCAAGACCAGCCAATGAGAAGCTGAATGAAGTCACAACTCATCTCAGATACACAATACCTACAAACACAACACAAACAGGTACCAACTTCCAGAGAATAGAAGAATTGCCCAAACAATACATAGACTCATGAGAAATAATAAATCACTGTTACTTTAAGCCATACATTTTGAAGAGTTACAGTTCAGCCGTAAATAACTGAAAGAACGCAATATGAGAATGGATTTGTGCTACAGATTTGGCATATATGTACCGCAAGTTCAAGCCGTAAGAAAAATTTCACACACACAAAAAACTGCATTACCAGTTCTGCATCATAGTAAAACTCAACATTTAAAGGTTCTTAGGGTGCTGTTCCTGACCAGCTCACAGTCTTCTGACGTTTGTCAAATGTGAGTATAGGATTTTTTGCTAGATGAAAGTGTTCAGACAGCCTATTCAAGTGACACTGTTTGACACTTACTGCTAAGTGTGTGGGAAAACCTGAATTCCTCTGATATCAATATTATTTATAATTGCCACAAGGAGTTTTATAATCCAAGAACACAAACACATACCAGCCTCCAGAACAACAGAAGCACATGATTATTAAGTGTAAGCTGACTCATTTTAAGATCTCAGTTGGAGGAGAATTCAAAGCTAGAAGGAGTGATATAAGAAAACAATTTAGTAGTGTTTATTAAAATAAGAAGGTGTTATCTGGCAAGAAGAAGGAGGATGATATCTTTTATAGGGAACAATTGGAAAAAGCAAACGGATCTTGCCCTTTATGGGAATTGGGTGAGTGGAAGAGCTGCTTATAAATATTTTCTTTAAAATAGGAGTATATGACTATTAGGACTCTTCCATTTGTAGGCAACTAAAACCAAAACAAACACACCAAAAAAACAAATAATGAGAGGGAATTTATTGAATCATGCAATATAGAACTTTTGAAATGACTCTATCCAGGGGACAAATGAGATGATCAGGACTGAGGCTGGCTCTCTTCATTTTCTGGCAGGTGAACTCATTCTGGTGACTAGAGTGCTTGATGACATGTTAGACATGTATTCTACAATACCAGGATTCCCAGGTTGAAGTGCTCCACCCGAGGTCCAGAATCAGTCTTATTGCCCATCCCTAAACAGTCACCGCCTGTGTGTGTGTGTGTGTGTGTGTGTGTGTGTGTGTGTGTGTGTGTGTTGGTGGGGGGAGGGGAAGTTGCAATGAGCTAATTGGCTGGGTCTTGGTTCATACACCAATCTAAAACCAAGGAATCAGCCCCACCCAAATTACATGTCTTGAGAGTCTTCAAGTTTTTTTCCAAAGAAAGTCAGAAGGGTGGCTCAAGAAGGGTTAAAAGGTGGCTGAATAGGTGGGAAAAATCAGATTTTTTAAAAGTCTCCACTATAATTGAGGTACTTTTAATATGGTAATGCTTATATTCTAAACATTGCTAGGCTAAGACCTAAAAGCAAAGGAACTTCAAGAGTTCTTTCACTTTTCTATCTTGACTTAAAAACTTGAAGAAACAGTTTATACCAATATGTAGGTGAGTTATTAAAAGTGAAGATTATTAGTAATCTTTTAACTTACAGTGTTCCTATTTCTTACTGTATAGGTAATAGAACTTTTGAGGAAACTACTCTTAAAAGATTAAAATTTCTCATCTAAAAATGATCTTATTTGAAATTCCACAACATTCTTAATGAAAAAAATATCTGCATAATTACATTAAATGGCTTCTGGAATGCATTACCACTAATGATGCTAATAGAGTTAGTCCAGATGCAAACTATAAAAACAATCCATTATCTTTTGTCCTTGAAGGAACTTTAAAAATTGCTTTTTTTCTTGTAAGATGCCTACTAATGTTATGCTATAATTTTTTATTTTGTTTTGTAAACTATTCTACAGAGCATCAATATCACACATTAAGTTTCTGAGATGATTCTCAAAAATACATCCCATAATTCTGTATTTTTTTCTGTGGCTCAATCGCATATGCAATTAATCTTGTGAATGTATTTAAATCTGATTTTTATTTTTCTTCCTGGTTTGTATTCAGCCCACAGAAATTAGGTAGCATTGTATGCAACAAAAATGTTTTATAAAAAAGAAATTAAGTCACCATTATTGGCAATACATGAAAGGTAAAAATAGATTTTAATGTGTATTATTTTGGCTTATAGAATTAAGAAAAATATCTGCAGTGATAAAGTATTTAAATATTTTGGGTCTCAAGTTCATAAAAAAGCAAACATCCTACAAAAATGATGTTTATTTTAAAAAGTAAAGTATATGTTTGTAAGGTAGGCAAGAGCGTGGTAATATAAAAGTCTCCATACTTAAAGCCCCACTTTACTCCCAGGTAAAGTATATATAATGCAAACTTCCACTAGCTTTGAGTAATAGTATATCATGGACTCTAGTATCTATAAAATGCTTAAATACAATTAATAAAATGTCTTTATTTTTCTGTGCATAGTTTGTAGGTCACAAGCACTTTTGGCTTTGTTGGGAAGTATATTAGTCAGGGTTCTCCAGAGAAACAGAACAAATAGAAGGTGTATATACAGAAAGAAGGAATTAGCTCATGTGACTATGAAGGCTGGCAAGTACAAAATCTGCAGGGAAGGCTAGCAGGCTGGACATCCAGGAATGCCGATGCCCCGAAGTTCCACTCTGAAGGCCAGCAGGCTGGAGAGCCAGGGTTCCAATTTGAACCTGAAGGCAGTCTTCTATAGAACCAGGAAGAGTCAATGTTGCTGGCGAAGTCCAAGGGTAGTCTGCTGGAGAATTCTGTCTTGCTCTAAGTCCTTCCAATGACTGAATGAGGTCCCCTCATATTAGGGAGGGCAACCTGCTTTACTAAAAATCTACCAATTAAATGTCGATTTCATCTAAACCACCCTCACGGAAATGCCAAGAATAATGTTTGATCAAATATCTGGGTACCCTGTGGCCCACCCAAGTTGACATATAAAATCTACCATCGCAAGTCAAGTTGGTGGACCCAGATGCATCTCCTTAAATCATACTTAAGTGTCATATAAAGACAATAACAAAGTCATACCT
>CAUYQG010101194.1:0-10017 GCA_963574415.1 Tarsius wallacei | reverse complement strand
AAATGACTGACTGTGTTGGGAAACTGGGGGGGGGGGGGGGAGGGGGAGGGGGATGGGATTAATGGTGGTGGGTAAATAACTGGGGATGGGGAGACACCACTTAACAACAAGGGTACCTGAACGAAATATTTTTGTATGCCTAACCCCTAACTGTACCCCACAATAACATAATAAAATAAAATAAAATATAAAAAAAAAAAAGCTAGACTGAGCAGGTCTCAGGGCCAAATGATAGGTAAGGAAAGCTACATTAGGGAGCATAGATTCTTTCAAAAACTTTGGTGGAGAAAGGAAAGACCAAGATGGAAAAGTGGAAAGAGTGGTGCATTAGCAAGCAAGTAGTGTTTTTGTTTTTTGTTTTTTTATGGACAAGAAATACCTGATTACATATTTAAGAGAAGACAAAAGAATTAGAAAAGATCTGAAGGTGAGGTAAAGAGAAGGGCTAATGAATGATTCCAGGATTCAGAGTGATCTTAGACCTGGTATGTACTTGGCTCCTATTTTAGAGCCCCTGATAAATTTGAGCACCATCTTTTCTTTTCCTCTTTTAATTTTTATTTAAAATTGTGGGGTACAATTCAGGGCTAGGTATACAAATATTCACTGTGCAGGTACCCTTATCGATGAGGTGTGCCCCCCCCCTTTCCCAGGCAGATATCAACTACTGTCAACCCCACCCCCTCACCCTCCTCCCCGCAGTTTTCCGCCACTTTCAATCCTTTTCTTATAGTAATATGGTAATTGTTCAAGGTCCACTTATGAGTGAGAACATGTGATACTCAGCTCTTTGTTTCTGTGAGAGATCACTCAGTATTATAAACTCTAATTCCATCCAGGTTGCTGCAAAGTTTATGATTTTGTTCTTCTTTATGGCTACATAGTATTCCATTGTGTATATGTACCACATTTTTTTTTATCCAGTCCTCTTTTGATGGGCAGCATGGTTGGTTCCATGTCCTTGCTTATTGTGAACAATGCTGCAGTAAACCTACGTGTACAAGTATCTTTTATATAGAGTGACCTGAGTTGTTCTGGGTATATTCCCAGTATGGAGACTGCAGGGTCATATGGAAGGTTGATTTTTAGAACTTTTAGGAATTGCCACACTGATTTCCACAGAGGCTGAACTAGTTTGCACTCCCACCAACAGTGTAGAAATGAGAACCATCTCATGGCATACTTACCATTCATAACTGCATGTTCTCTGGTCATAAATTGTGCTAGAAGTAGAAACAAACTACTTGATTTCTCATCTTTTATAAATAATACAGGTAGAAAGAAACAACAATAGGGTGCTTGCAAATAAAGAAAACACAGGATTAAGATCAAGAAGAACTTCACTTTACAAATATAATTAACTGATTTTAATAACTTAGTAATTTATTTTAAATGTTGTTAAAAGTATACTTTAAAAACACACTAGACATGGGTCGCTCACACCTGTAATCCTAGCACTTTGGAAGATCAGGGTAGAAGGATCACCTAAGCCTACGAGTTTGAGACAAGCCTGGGCAACATATGAAGACCTTGTCTCTAAAAAAAAATTTAAAAACTAGCGAAGCATGGTGGCACACACCTGTAGTTTCAGCTTACTCGGGATGCTGAGGCAAAAGGATGGCCTGGGTCCAGGAGGTCAAGGCTGTGGTGATCTGTGATCATGCCACTGCACTCCAGCCTGGGTAGCAGAAGGAGACTCCAACTCAACAAAAAAATCCTAGACTGATTTTTAAATTTTACCTTATAATTCTAAAAGGCTATTTTTCTGCAGCCTAATACATTAAAATTATTTATATTTGTTGTCATTACAAAAATCAACACCTTGTTTGCATTAGTCTGTACATAGATGACATGTGATGTTAACAAGAATAGGAAAGTTATAGCTACGTATTCATCTTTTCATCATTGGATTTCATGTATAAGAAATTTTTTTCAGTGACATGTTGCTGTAAAATAGGGTAATGGGTATGTTTTAATTATATTAAATGATAGTTCTTATATCATTTTGTCAATATTGAGAAAAAAGACATCATCTGTAATCATGTTTTTATTATAATGTAAAGAAAAGCTTGAAATTACATAGCTATTGAATTTTGTTGTATTTTTTTCAGAAGGTAGCATTCTAGTACGTATATTCAGTACACATTAATTACAGAAGTAATATATGCTTTAACAAGTCAAACATTATAGAAATGTATAAAGAACAAAAGTGACTCATTTGCACCTCCTCCCTCTCTTGGGGGTGAGTTAGGTAGGCATTAGCAGTTTAGTTTACGAGATCTGACATTTAAGGTTGCAAACTCATCCTAGAAAAAGTGCCACATACCTTATTGCTGAATATTACTACAGCCACCTTTAAAGTACTCCCCTTGGGAAACTGTGCACTGATGTCAGCACCTAGTCTACCATAAAAGCAATTTTGGAGCTCTTTCTAGAATGGCCATCAGAGCTGTCGTCATGAGAATGTTGGAGTTTGAATTAGAGCAACAAACAAACATTAAATTTCTCGTTAAACTTGGCAAGAGTGGAAGTGAAATCAGGGACATGGTAGTCAAGTTTGTGGGGATAATGCCATGAAGAAAACAGTAGTGTACAAACATTCTTCTGAGGGGAGAGAAAGCCTCACTGATGAAGAGAGGTCAGGATGGCCAGTAACAAACAGAACTGACGAAAACATTGCACAAATTCGTCGAATTGTGTGTCAAAATCGTCAGCTGTGTGAAGCATAGCAGAACAAATAAACATCAATAGAGAAACAGGAATATCTTAACTGAAAATCTTGGCATGAGAAAGTCGTGTGCAAAAATGTTCCCAAGGGAGCTCTTGTATCACGACAATGCATGAGTTCACACAGCACTATCTGTGAGGTAGTTTTTAGCCAGTGAACAAATAACTGTATTGGAACACCCTCCCTGCTCACCTGATCAGCCCCCCCCCGTGACTTTTTTCTTTACCTAAGGATAAAGGAAGTATTGAAAGGAAGACATACGATGAGCGCTCTGGTGGCCATTCCAGAGAGTTTCCAGATTGCTTTGATGGATGGACAAGGTGCTGGCATTGGTGCATAGCTTCCAAACGAGTTCTTAAAAGGTGACCATAGTGATATTCCACAATGAGATATGTAGCACCTTTTCTAGAATGAGTTCACAAACTTAATTGTCAGATCTCGTATACTATATGTACTTGCATATGCTTTTTTATATGTGTAATTTGGCTGCTTTATTGTTTCTCATTTCTTTATTTTTAAAAATGGTCTTACAAAATAATAACAGAGATCACCAGTTCAAATGCCAGGAAGGTAACATGAATGAAGAGGGCCTGTTGTCAGTTTCAGAATGGCAATAGAAGGTGGTGGGCTTTGGGCACCTGCTTCTAAAGAGATCAGCCACAGATCCAGCTCATGTGTGCATGAGGAAATGTGCGTAGACAGATACTAAATTTTTTTCCCAAAGAAGTCAAGAAAATGAAAACTTAATTTTTAATGTTGGAATTGGGTAAATCTGGGTTTGAATCTGTCCCTACTAGCACTTATTAGCCATAGAATCTTGGGTGAGTTATTTACCTTGATTCTGTTTCCTCATCCATAATATGAGGTTCTTAGTATCCATTCTTACAACTTTAGGAGGGGGATTTGATAATGCATCATGAGCTCTGTACAGTGCACAGTGCTTATTAAATGTTGACTGACTGTGATCAATGGTTATCTGACTTTAAGGGTGTGGGAAGGGGATTGGCTACAAAGGGGGAACCAGAGAGCTTTTTAGAGTGATGGAATTGTTCTGTGTCTTGATTGTAGTGGTGGTTGCAGTACTGTGTGTATTTGCAGGACTCATCGAACTGTACCATTGAAGTTAATGGATCTAAGTGCTGCCAGCGTTGGTTTCTGGTGCGGTGTCTCCTGGCTTGCAGTGTCCTCACCTGGCCTCTTCTTTGTTCACGTGTGGATAGAGATACCCCAGTGTATCTTCCTCTTCTAAGAGGACACCGGTCTTCTTGCATCAGGGCCCACCCTTTTGACCTTATTTAACAGAAGGTCAAGATTCACTGGTGGTTATGAGAAATGAGAACATGGCCACTCTGCATGCTTTGATTCTAGGTCTTAGACCTGCTGACATGTAATCTAGGCAAAGTGAGCCCTCCACTCTCAAGCCTGCCTTTCTAGCAAACCATATTAGAGTTAGGGGTAAGAGCCTTATAGGTAGTAAAAAGAAATGTATTTGCCTGACTTCATTTTCTTCATATATTTATTCACAAATAAAGGTGATTGTCAGGCTACAGCATATCAGATTTGAGGATCTAGAACCTGAGTTTTGAGCCTTTTCTCTCATTTTTTTGTTCTTACATGGTTTAACATTATCTATAAAGTTCCTTACAATGTTGCCTTACCATAAAACTAAATAAGAAATAAATTTTAAATTATAATAAATTACGGAGATGTTTTAATTTGCACAATTGGCATATATGGATACTAGACTAAAATACTGAGGGGAATAAAACAATGTATATGATAATAAATCCTGATTTTAAGACACCTACATGTTTTAGGATACATAAGTCATTGGCACAGTTTCACATCCATAGCATTTTATGAATTGTATAAATAGATGATATGCTATCAGTGTTTTATTTTTTCATTTTTAAAATTTCTTGTTACAGTGAATTTCAAATATTTATGAAAGTAGATAGAATAGGATAATGAACCTCTAAATACCCAATACCCAGGCCCCAACAACTGTTAACCCCAAACAAATCCTATCTCATTAATAGCTTATTAAATTCTTCCTTTCCTGTATTATTTTGAAGAAAATACCAGACATCGTTTCACCCATTGGTATTTTAGAGTGCATCTTAGCAGACAAGGATGCTTTCTTTTTAAATAAAGTGCCATGCCATTATCTCAGGAATGATTGTTAATTTTTCCTCAATTTTATAAAACCAGTTTGGTTCAAATTTATAGTTGTCTCATGAATGTCACAAGTGTTTGTTCATGAATCAGAATCCAAATAAGGTCTGTACTTTGTAATTACTTGATACTTCCTTTTAGCCTTTTTCAGTCTGTAGGCTTCTCCACACCTTTTTCTTTTTTAACTTTCCACTGTGTTGAAGAAACTATTCTTTAGAGTTTTTCAGTCTGGAGTTTGCTAAGTGTACCTCTATAGGATGATTTAAAATGTTCCTGTCTTTTACCTTTCCTGTAAATTGGTAATTGGATTTAGAGCTATGCTGTCTAATACAGTAGCCACAGGAGCTTTTTTAAAGTTAAATTAATTATAATAAAATAAAATATGTAGTTGCTAAAGTACTCTAGCATCATTTTAAATAATCAAATGAGACTACTATATTGGACAGTACCTTGATAGAACATTTCCATCATTGTAGAAAGTTCTGTTGGACAATGCTGCTTTACAGAGAGACTTGATCAAATTTAGCTTCCTCTTTTTTGTGTGTTCTCCCATTTGGAAGCACATGATGTCTCATTACCTTTTTCTTATATTCAGCAGCTATTGATGTGACGTAGGTGCCTGGATCCATTCATTCATTAAAGGATGCAAAATGCTGAGCAAAGAGTTGAAAAGAGTCACTTATGGTTAAGGTGATCTCCAGAAGCTTTTTGGCTGAGCTAACATTTAATTGGGCCTTGAAATGTGTCTCCAAATTTTGTAAGTGACAATACAGGAAGAAAAAGATTTGTGTTGTGGTGGTGGTAGTGGGTTTTTTTGTTTGTGGTATACAGAATGGAAGACTCATGTGTTTGGCACATAATGGAGTAGGGAAACTTAAATTTGACAAGGACATTTGGAGCCTAGACTATGTAGATTATGAATGCAGGGAAAAGCATTGGACTTTATTTGGAAGGAAAAATGTTGTAGTCGTTGTTCATTGCTTGCCTATCATCCAATTATCCTTTTCTTTTTAACAATGCCCTCATATACTGCAGAAAAATTAATTCACACCTTGCCCCTAGACTTATGCCATTCATCCTATTTCATTTTGTTTTCCTTGACAGGGTGGGTATATGACTTAAGCTATTCTTTTTTTTTTTTGAGTTGGAGTCTCACTTTGTCGCCCAGACGGAAGTGCAGTGGCACGCTCCCGGCCACCTCAGCCTCGACCTGCTGGGCTCCAGTGATCCTTCCGCCTCAGCCTACCAAATAACTGGAACTACAGGCACGCGCTACCATACCCAGCTAATTTTTTGATTTATTGTAGAGATGAGTTGCCCAGGCGGGTCTTGAACCCACGGGCTCAGGCAGTCCACTCACCTCAGCCTCCCAAAGCATGGATTACAGACTGAGCCACCGAGCCAGCTGACTTAAGCTATTCTGAGCAAAATAAATATCAGGGCTTTTGGTTGCAAGTGATGGGATGCAAACACTCTTTCTTCCTCTAACTATGATGCCTAGAACTGGGACAGCCATTTTGTTGAGTTGATAAGGAAGCCAGCACATGACCAAGAGATTCAGGGAGAGAGGAAGGCTAGGTCCCCGAATTAAATCCTGCCTGAAGTCCAACCTGTCTGCCTCTTGGCTTTTTTTTTTTTAAATCTACTTTATTAAGGTGTAATTTGCATACTATATGAAATGTACCCATTTTATGGTTACATTTTGGTGACTTTGGCAGATATATACACCCATGTAACACACCCCAATCAAGATACACTTCAAAAGTTCTTCCATGCCCTTTACAAGCCATTCACACCTACCTTGTGTTTTCTGTTCTAGAACTGTATATGATAGAATCAGGATAGAATTCTTTTGTGCTTCCTCTTTTGCTCCATGTGTTTTTGGAATTCCTTTTTGTCTTTTTGGTATGTTTTCATTTCTCTTACCTGGGTGTAGAATTGTAAGGTCATATAAGCATATGTTCACCTTAAAAAGAAACTGTTTTCCGGAGTAGTTGTGCTATACGTCCACCAGCAATTAAGAGTTTCAGTTGAAGCTTGTTTTAAAGCTTTGTTAGGTGAGTTACACAGTAGGCTTCACTTTGGAGCTAAATTAGCCCTACTCCTAAGGTGTGGTTAGACTTCCTGATGTGCTGGTAATACCCACATGTTTATCAAGATCTCCGCACTTTGGAGTTCTTCTACTCTTGTGGTCAGAACTTTAGCATATACTTTGTGGGGTGGAAGTGTTCAAGCCTCTAGCTTCCAGTAGTTGTTCTTTGTCCTCGTTCCGTCTCACCTTACACATGTACTGCTTGATATTCAGCCTAAGGCTAGGGCCTTGATGCAGAATTTTGAAGTTTTGAGGGGCTTTCTTTTTTGTTTGCAAAGTTTCTCCCTCCCTAGTACTCTGAACATTTTTGCTGCCTCAGCCCCTCCAAACTCCAATATTTCTCTCCTCAAGATAACATGCTCTCCATGTTTTGCTTGGGTTTTCCCTCAGTATACCAGAGTCCAGGAAATCTCCATGCAGAAAGCTAGGGCAGTAATAGGGCTCACCTTAATTTCTTTTCTTTTTCCCAGGAATCACAATCTTACACTGCCTATTGTACTGTATGATTTTTTTTCTTAATATCTTTTCCCCAGGTTTTTTAGTTGTTCACAGCAGAATTGCTGGTCTGTTACTAATTTCTCTGTTATGACTAGCAGTAGAAGTTCTGAGTTCAAAAAAAAAATTTTTGTTGTTACTACTTAAAATGGAGTCTTCTTTTCCACTGTATGATAGTTATTGTTTGTATTTATGAAAGCGTTTTTTTTTTTTCTGCAAGCTTATTTTATATCCTACTACTTTATTAAATTTTTCTGGGTTTTTTTTGTTTGTTTGTTTGTTTGTTTGTTTGCATTGGCATCTCACTCTGTCACCCAGACTGGAGTACAGTGGCCGCTCCCGGCCACCGCAGCCTCCACCTGCTGGGATCCGGCGATCCTTCCGCCTCAGCCTTCCAAGTAGCTGGAACTACAAGCGCGTGCTACCACGCCCAGCTAATTTTTTGATTTATTGTAGAGATGAGATCTCGTCAAGTTGTCCAGGCGGGTCTCAAACCCGCGGGCTCAGGCAGTCCACTCACTTCAGCCTTCCAAAGCACGGGATTACAGGCTGAACCACCGAGCCTGGCTTTTCTGTTGTTTATAGATATTTTTCTATTGACTGTCTTGGATTTTCCAGATAGACATACAACCATATCATCTGCAAATAGACATAGTTTTACTCCCCCCCTTTTTTAAAAATAATTTTTATCTAAAATGCCTTGGCTGATATTAGTAACTATAGTGGCTGCTCCTGTCATCATTTCTGTTTTTAGTAGAAAAGCCGCTAGTGTTTCCCTCTTGAATAAGAAATTTGCTAATTTTTTGTTTTATATTATTTGCTTCTGTTTTAGATATTTTTATTTATTCTCTCAATGGATTGTCAACCCTATGGGAGCAAGAACTATGCATACATCTTCTGTATCAGCTCACCATTCATTTGCTGAACAAATATGGACTAAGTATTGTCTATTATGTGTTAGTGCTAGTCACTGGGGTTGTGAAACAAAACCCAGCCGTGTTTCCTCACTCCTCCCCTGACCACACCAAAATTGAGGACTAGTAGGGAATATAGGCATTAAACACTAATACAAGTGTGACAAATTTTCAAAAAAGTGACAGTACATGGATACGATAGGAGCCTATAACAGAATGACCTAACCTAGCATGGGAGAATCAAGAGATACCTCTCTAAAGGTACAATGTTGAAGCAGACATTGAGGACTCCTATGGGGGAGGCGGGAGTAGGGTAAGGGTTAAAAAACCACCCAGTGGGTACCATGCTCAACACTTGGGGGATGGGCTCAACACAAGTCCAAACCTCACCATCACACAGTGTACTCATGGAACAAACCTGCACATGTATGTGTTGAATTTAAAATAAAATTTAAATTTAAAAAAAAGAAATCACGTTAAAGGAAAGTCCAAAGGCATGAGAGGCAGCTGACACTTTCCTAAAAGAAAACCATTACTGGAAAGAAGAGATAGAATGGAAAAGTGCATCAGAAGAGATGAAACTTTGGAAGTAGTTATGAAGAGCCATGCTGTGGAAAGCTTGGCAAACCCTGTTAAGATTATAGACTTTTTCCTTTAGTAGAGTAAAATAGGAACCATGTTTGCTTCTTTGATTTGTGTTTTTATGTTTGATAACCACCTTCATTTGCACAGTGAAAAAGAAATTATAGGATGCTGAGCATTTTAGTTACTAGTAGCTGACAGTCATTTAACTTTTAAACCAGTGTTTTCCTCCATAGAAATTGGAATCGCTGTGGCTTGTGGGTTTTGGTTCTGAAAGCTAAGCACTATTTCTTTTATAAGCAAGAAATATATTCATGCCTGAAAGTTTTTTTTAAAAAGTAAGAAATACAAACTTCTTAATGCCATGTGAATTGATATTTAACCCGAATTCTTTTTAAGAAGTGAAGAACACAAACTTCTTAATGACTGTGAATTTGAATGTTCAGTCCATTCGATTACTGTCTCTTTGAAAAAATTACCAAACTGCTAAAAGTTTTGGTTTTCTCGTCTATAAAATGAACCATTGTTTTAAGGATTAGATGAGGGTATACTTGCAAAACACTTAGGGTTTGACTGGTATATATCTGTCAAATCTTAGATGCATTTATTAGTTATTCTTTAAGAACCTTAGTTCTTAAGTAGGAAGAACAAAATTAAGAGAGAATGGAAGCCGGGTTCGGTGGCTCAGCCTGTAATCCCGTGCCTTTGGGAGGCTGAGGTGAGTGGATTGCCTGAGCCTGCAGGTTTGAGACCCACCTGGGCAACTTGGCGAGACTTCATCTCTACAATAAATTAAAAAATTAGCCGGGCGTGGTAGCACGCGCCTGTAGTTCCAGCTACTTGGAAGGCTGAGGCGGAAGGGTTGCCGGAGCCCAGCAGGTTGAGGCTGCGGTGGCCGGGAGCGGCCACTGCACTCCAGTCAGGGTGACAGAGTGAGACTCCAACTCAAAAAAAAAACAAAAACAAAAGAGAGAACAGAAAGAAAGATACAAAAGCAGCAGGGATACAGAGACCTTAAATTTAGACATTCT
>CAUYQG010101193.1:0-10117 GCA_963574415.1 Tarsius wallacei | reverse complement strand
GTATAAATTGTAGAATACAGTTTTAGAAATATAAGTTTAGGTAGCCATTTTGTTGAAAGAATATGGCTAGGTTACTTGCAGGTAGCCCACTGTGAACTTTGGACTGGGCCACATTCCAAACATTCTGGGATGGGCCGCTTTTGGTTGTAGAATAAGTATTTAAGTCTCTATAGACTCGTTTAACTTGGCATTAGCATAAGCACAGGATGAAAAAGGTTTATAGGATAGGCTGTCATGGATTAAGGTTAACATCTGTTACCAGATTTTTTCTTCCTCTTACCTGAAAAGAACATTTGGTGGGTGGGGGATGCCCCTTGCCTGGCTTTGTGTTCACGTGAAAGACATGTGACACTGACTGTGCAAAATCTGGGGATAAAAGACCTGCTGCAATTCCCAACAAACGGCATCTGCATCCTCATAACAGGTGTCCAGCCTCTCTCTTTCCCTCCCTTCTCTCTTTTCCCCCCAAACGCCGACGCCGTCTCCACCTTTGGAAACCCCTCGACTTTGCGGGAGCAGGACTCCGGCATATATCTTTGTATGACACGAGACTTAATACTCAAAATCAGTGTAAACAATTTAGTAGTGTCTATTACAATTTAAATGTAGATAACTCTAAGACTCAGCAACTCCATTTTTTGACACAAATCCCAGAGAAGCACTTGCACATATATAGAAGACATGCTCAAGGATCACCTATGACTGTGAAAAAGTGGAAACAGTCTATATGCCCATTAGTGGGGAGGAATCAACTACACTGCGGTACAACCATTTTCTGAAATAGTATCAACAGTTGTTAAAAGAAGGAAGATCGGCTGGGCTTGGTGGTTCAGCCTGTAATTCTAGCACCTTGGGAGACCGAGGTGAGTGGACTGCCTGAGCCCGCAGGTTAGAGACCAACCCGGGCAACTTGGTGAGATGTCATCTCTACAATAAAAATTAAAAATCAGCCAGGTTAGCTGGACGTGGTAGCACGTGCCTGTAGTTCCAGCTACTTGGAAGGCTGAGGCGGAAGGATCGCTGGAGCCTGGCAGGTCAAGTCTGCGGTGGCCGGGAGCGGCCACTGCACTCCAGTCTGGGCGACGGAGTGAAACTCCAACTCAAAAAAAAAAAAAAAAAAAAAGCCAGGTGTGGTAGTGTGCGCCTGTAGTACCGGCTCTTTGGAAGGCTGAGGCAGAAGGATCGCCAGAGCCCAGCAGGTTGACATTGGGGTGGCCGTGAGTGTGCCACTGCACTCCAGCCTGGGTGACAAAGGGAGACTCAACTCAAAAAAAAAAGGAAGATCTATATTGCCACAAAAGGTTATGTTAAAAAAAAAAGAAAATAATGACATACATATTTTTATGGTTTAATATACAAGCGGGTCAAGCTCGGTGGCTCCGCCTGTAACTCCAGCACTTTGGGAGGCTGAGGCAAATGGCCGTGGGTTTGAAACCCACCAGGGCAACTTGGCGAGACCTCGTCTCTACAACAAATCAAAAATTAGCCGGCCGCGGCAGCACACACCTGTAGTTCCGGCTACTTGGAAGGCTGAGGCAGAAGGATTGCTGGAGCCCAGCAGGTCGAGGCTGCAGTGGCCGGGAGCATGCCACTGCACTCCAGTCTGGGTGACAGAGTGAGATTCCAACTCAAAGAAAAAGATAAATAAAAGATAATATACCAGAGGGTGGCAAAAATGTATATATATCTTAAGAAAGGAAAAGAAATGTATTAAAATTGAAATTATGCGGATAACAAAAGATGAATACAAGTCATGCCTGACTTCTGCAATTACAAGAGGTGCTCAAAGTGGTTACCATCATCATCCAGACACTTCTGAAAAGTACTTTGAAAAGTAATACATAGATAACATCTTTTAAAATGCGTATACATTTTTTTTGGTACCTCTGGTATATAAATGCACTGAATTATCTTTATCGGTGGGGTTTTGGGTGAAGTATATTCAGATTTGAGAGCAATTTCAGCTCTACTGTAATGTTAGAATTTGCTAAGAATGTACTAATACGTTACTTGATAATTTCAGATAAACAAAGTGAATATATAAAATCATTTACACTATAAAGGAATAGAGTTTTAATTCATGTGGAACAAAACTTACCTGTGCAAAAAGCTTTCTTTTGCCAGCTGAATTTGTAGTGTTCCACCTTTCCATTTTGTTTTATTTAAAACAGACATACCTATAAAGTAAAGAATGATTACCCAAGTACATGACAACACAAAATATATTTCAGCACATGCTTTTTCTAATTATTTAGTACTAAGAAGAGCAGACTTGTTTATCACAAAGAGACACAGAGGAAGCAGGAGAAAGAAAATGAAACCTGCAGAGGGAGCCCAGACACTTGTCTCATCTCGACCACTTACCAAAAGGGTCCTCACACTCCCTGTCTCACAGTGTTACTAGATTGGAAGAGGTAAAATGTGTAAACGATAGAGCAAAATTTCTTTGCGATTTGTTTGTAAACTAACGTCAGGAACCTCTGAATAACTTATCTTTATTTAAAATTTCATTGTTAGCTGGGCACAGTGGCTTACGCCTGTAATTCCAGCACTTTGGCAGGTAGAGGTGAAAGGACTGCCTGAGCCCACGGGTTTGAGTCCAAACTGGACAACCTGTGGAGACCTTGTCTCTACAGTAAACCAAAAAATTAGCTGGGCATGGTGGCACACACCTGTGTTTTCAGGTACTTGGAAGGCTGAGGTGGAAGGATCGCCTGAGCCTAGCAGGTTGAGGCTGCAGTGGCTGTGAGTGTGCCACTATACTCCAGCCTGGGCGACAGAGTGAGATACTAACTCAAAAAAAAAAAAAAATTTTATTGTTATTTCCCATAATGTAACTATGGAACCTTAATATAATCTTTTCAGGTGAGTTTGGAATCCTGGAGCACCTCATTTTTATTTACCACCTCCTGTAATTATCACTGTATAACCTGCAAATGAATTAAATGTATTTGAATTGCTATCTTCTAGTAGTTGATTTTTCTGAATATGTGCTATCAGCTTCCTTAATAATAACCACTAACAGAATTTTTCAGGTGGTCGACCCTACAGTAAGTAAACATGCTATCATTTAATTTATCCCTCACAGTAATATTAGGAGTCAAGCAATATCTTTTGTTATTCATCCCATAAGCAAAGTGAAGCTCAGAAATTTAAAAAACTTGCCACAGGTCTTATAGGCTCGCTGATGTGTTCTCAGCCACAAGTTC
This sequence comes from Tarsius wallacei, assembly GCA_963574415.1. Taxonomy (NCBI): domain Eukaryota; kingdom Metazoa; phylum Chordata; class Mammalia; order Primates; family Tarsiidae; genus Tarsius; species Tarsius wallacei. The sequence goes on along the minus strand of CAUYQG010101193.1, from coordinate 6,908 downwards.
ACACCTGTCACATATGTTTCTTCAGTGAAGAACAGAATGAAAGAGTATTTTTGCAAATAAAATGATAAGAGGTTGATGGCCCTCTTCCTCTACTAGCATGTTCCCCTTATTTACTTTTCAGTCTTTTGACTTTTCTGCCTCCAGATAAACAGATTACAGCAACAGCTGCAGTATGGACTGTCTCTCTTTCCTCCTTCATTCAAGACTACTGTTTGCCTTTGGCTTTACTGAACTTATCAACAAGAGACTTCACAATTTCAAGAATATGGTCTTATTGGGCATACTCTTTTTTTTTTTTTTGAGTTGGAGTCTCACTCTGTCGCCCAGACTGGAGTGCAGTGGCTGCTCCCGGCCACCACAGCCTCGACCTGCTGGGCTCTGGCGATCCTTCCGCCTCAGCCTTCCGAGTAGCAGGAACTACAGGTGCGCGCTACCACGCCCGGCTAATTTTTTGATTTTATTGTAGAGATGAGGTCTTGCTTGCCCAGGCGGGTCTCAAACCCGTGGGCTCAGGCAATCCACTCACCTCAGCCTCCCAAAGGCACGGGATTACAGGCTGAGCCACCGAGCCGGGCTGGGCATAATCTTAAGCCCTCTCCTTACAGTATTTAATGATGAGGATTAGCTGCCCCAAAAATGTACAGAACAAGGAGAGGGAATGTGGCATAATGTTCAGTAGGATATGTTAACAGTCAGTTTCTATGAAAGTTTGGTCTCTGGTCCAAAATAGTTAAGAATTGCAGTTTTTATTTTACACACACACACACACACACATTTTTAGTTGGAGTCTCAGCCTGTCACCCAGGCTGGAGTGTAGCGGCATGCTCATGGCCACCGCAGCCTCCACCTACTGGGCTCAGGTGATCCTTCTGCCTCAGCCTTCCAAGTAGTTGGAACCACAGGCAAGTGCCACCACAACTGAGTACTTTTTGAATTTATTGTAGAGACGAGGTCTCATCAAGTTTCCCAGACTGGTCTTGAACCCCTGGACTCAGGCAATCCTTTTGTCTCTGCTTTGCAAAGTGCTGGGATTACAGGCATGAGCAACTATGCCCGGTTTAAGAATCGTGGTTTTTGAGCACGCCCACTAGTAATGTGCTACCGTATGTCTGCTAATGCCAAATGGGATGGACCTAAACCTGCTGAGTTATAGGATACTGGAATTCTACTTTTTTTTTCTTGAGTTGGAGTCTCACTCTGTCACACAGGCTGGAGTGTAGTGGCACACTCATAGCTACTGCAGCCTCAACCTGCTGGGCTCAGGCAATCCTTCTGCCTCAGTCTTCCAAATAGCAGAAACCACAAGCACACACCACCATGCCCGGCTAATTTTTTGATTTATTGTGGAGATGAGGTCTTGCCATGTTGCCCAGGCTGGTCTTGAACCCCTGGACTCAGGCAATCCTCTTGCCTTTATCTCCCAAAGTGCTAGGATTACAGGTGTGAGCCACTGTGCCTGGCCTGAATTCTCTTGATCATGGTTGTCCCTCCTGATGACTTAAATGTGGTTGCTGAGGTTCAGATTTAGAACTAAAGTTATTCCAATTTACACAGTGACACAAACTGGTGAACACTACAGAAAATATATGACAATCTTACATTTTTTCAGGTCTGCTTCTGCTACTTTGATGTTGACATATGCAAAGACTTTCTGTGGGTTTCCTAAAAAGGAAGAATAAATTCATTTAAACTCTTATCCAGATTACAATGTAAAAAACACTCAAGTGTTTAAATTTTAAAAAATTAGTTCTTGAGAATGTGTTCTTTCAAAGAAAAGCCTTGTTTATTTTTTATTGGACACAAACATTTCATTTTTTTAAAGCATGAATATCAAAATATTTTAAAAAATAAGAAAAAAATGTTCAGTAGTCGGTTAAAGAAGCATCTTGACTGTACGTTAGAGATGTTCTACTTAACAGGACACTTAATTAAAGTTAGAATGTTAGCTCTGAAAACTGGAAATCAGATATTTTGGAATTTAGAATTTTTCTGATTTCAGAAACTGATTTTGGTCAAGCTCCACATCATATGTACCACCTCCACGACCACTTACAACTTTTGGTGTTCAGAGCTAAATCTCATCTCTGGAGTTGCTTCATTTTGTAGTACTTGAATCGAGTTACACCTGCTTTGCACTACCCAGTGATGGACTATACATTTACCTTGGTCATCTTTCCGTGTGATGATTTCCACATCAGAAACTTCTCCAAATCTGCTGAACTGATTTTGTAGGTCTGCCTTAGAAATGGCCTGGCCAAGGCCACCCACAAAAAGGCGTTTTGGTTCTTTGTTCACTTTCATGAAGGCTGGGCATATACCTGGTACGTTCTAGTGGGAAAAGTAATTTACTGTATACAGAGAAGAGTTAGTTCCTTCAGTTCCTCTCAAATCTAACAAAACAACTAACTACTTTCCCTGATTTTTTGGGCCCAATTGGTCTCCTGAACCTGTGTTTCACTTGCTACTGCATTGCTTTCAAATTTTATCCCTAGAAATTCTGCTCAGGCCCTGTCTTCACAGTCTTCGTGAATGTACTTTATCTTATTTTGTTTTTCTTTTAGAGGCGAGGTCTGGTCAAGTTGCCCAGGCTGGTCTTGAACCTGTGGGCTAAGGCAATCCTCTCACCTCCACCTCCCAAAGTGGTGGGATTACAGGTGTGAGCGACCACACCCTGCCACGAATGCACTTTAAAATGGCACCCCCATACTCATATAGACAAAGGTATAGGCAGGTGTTTTCCCTCTAAATGGCCACAATATTATATTCTACTCCTCCACATTTATTTATTCGCGTTGTTAGGCGTTTTTTCTTGATTTACTCATACATTCATTTATCGACTTTAACAAACACTGACAGGAATAGGATGTGGCAGGTAATACACTAAAGGATAAAAAGACAGGTCTTCATCCTGGAGCTCTTCACAGTCATAAGTAAACAAATAGTGTGATTAAATGTTATGTCATAATAAACGTGTTTGCAAAGTACTGTTCAGGCACAAAGAGAGCAATTGATATTGCAGCGAATAGAGAGAAACTTGTGTTACTATGTGATTGCATCGTAGTTTGCAGGTATCCCGTTTTTTCAGATGAGCATGAGAGGTCAAGCCACTTTCCCATGCCGTATAGAAAATCACTACAGCTAGGATTATGATCCAAGTCTAAACTCAGAACTCGAAGTTCTTTTTTATTTTATTTTAAAATTGTGGGGTACAGCTAAGGGCTAGGTATACAAATATTCATTGTGCAAGTACCCTTGTTGGTGAGGTATGCCGCCCAGAACTCGAAATTCTTAACACTACACTATAAAAACTGTTGGGTTAGAGGGACTCAGGAAAACTTTTCCAGAGGTGCTAAGGCACATCATAAAATCTCTCGCCTCGCTTAGTATCCGGCTGGCCCTCGGCTCCCATGCCGCCCTTCCCCGAGAGCTGGCCGACTCCACCCAGGCGAAACCCCAAAACAGCGCGCAAAGCAAGGCGTGTATTCTGGGGAGAGCCACAGTCTACTTCCCCCTGAGAGCCTCCGCCCCCAACCTACCCATCCCAGCCCTCCTCCTCCGAGAAGAGCCAAAATAAGTGAAGAGGAAGAGTAGGAAACAGCCCTGCCACTTCGCACGCCCAAATTCAGTTCTCACCAGGTGTCTCCTAAAGCCAGCGCCACGGCGGTCTCGAACTTCCGGTCACATGTCCCAACAGGCGTATCCTCTTTTACTTCCTGCTCAATTTTCAACCCACACTTCTAAGGTTCCGCTGGCACAATTCAGTTCCCGAGGGCGCTTTATTTCGTTTCCTGTCCTTCGGACTACCGTGATGCCTCCGCCACCTTCCCCTTAATGATCACAAAAGACCCCAAACCAAATTCCCCTGGTTTCTATCCCACAGCCCGTGTTCACCGATTCCTGGACTAGGCCGGCGGAAGCGAGCTAGCCGAGGGAAAATAGAGAGGCGCTCCCCTTCACGTGATCGCGGAACACCTCTCCGGGGGCTCACGCGGTCGGGCGACTCCAAGGCTGCTGACGGGGGTGGACGGCCACGTGCTTGTCGGCTGATCACGAACTAGCTCTCTCGGAAGCGTAGGCGCCGCTTGGAACCGGCCACGACCACGTGTGCAGGGACCCGGGACATCGTGCGAGCGCGGAGTTGGACGCGCTCAGCCGCGGGGTCACGCGTTGCTCTGCCGGTTCCCCACCGTGAGCTCCGGGATGGTCCGCGCCGGAAGCGCGCGCGAAGTTTGAAGCGTCGGGTGAGAGACGCGCGGGTCGGGGGCTGACGGCGGCGTCTCGGGCCGGGCTCGTGAGTTCCGCGCCATGGACGCCGAGCTGGCCGAGGTGCGCGCCTTGCGAGCCGAGATCGCGGCTCTGCGGCGGGCGTGTGGAGGGCGGGCGTGTGGAGAGCTGCCGGCGCCCTGGGAAGAGACGTCCGGAGTCCCGTACGTAGGCCCTGCCCTGCCTCTCGAGTTCGCCCGCCTGCTCCCGGGCCAGGTGGTGAATCTCCACAGACATCCCGGCTCTGCCTCCCGGCCAGGTCCTTGCAGAAAATTGTGGCCTGGGACCTCCCCCCGCCACTAAAAAAAAAAGTGGGCATGAAACTAGTGTCGTCTCTGTAATGACAGCGGAGTTGTGCGCACCGTGTCTGGAGCTCTGTTAGAAACGCGTCGCTGTGTATATGGCTCAGTTAATCGCAGTCGTCCTTGTTGATGGCTCTCGCGGAGAAAGTCTTGCTTGTCTTCCCGACTAGATCATCTTGCCTTGGCCGGCAGCGGTGCCCAGTTGGGATTTAATGACTCCATTTGGTTTCATGGCGGTTAAGAAAAATGGGTCAGATAGACCTGACAAGTGGTATACGCTCTTCGTTTATGATAAATGATAGTTTCCTTTGAAAAGCAACTTAGGTAAAAAAGAAAAAAAGTTTATGTGAAGAAAAAGAGTTATTACAGCCTGTAGGAGAATTTGATAATTCTCTTAGATAGGTGATGTTGTTAACCCCGTTTTATAGTTACAGAAACAGGCTCGAAGAAGTTGAGTAGCTTGCCCAAGGTTCCAGAGAAAGGAAGTGTCAGCTGGATTGGGACCCAAAGATCTAATTCCCAAGTCCAAGCACTTTTTGTTTATTGGAGGAGAGGGAGAAAAAAGGTTTATAACAGTTAATTATGTATTTATCATCTCAAACATGTCAGCTACTGGAAGACATAAACTACATTTTTTGAGTCAAGACCTTCTTGAAATGGGGACCAAAGGGAGGTCCAAACTTTACCTGTACGTTGACTACTTGTATACCTAATCCTGAATGTACCCCACATCTTTAAAGTTAAAAAAAAAAAAAAAGACTTACTTGACATAGGTGCAGAGAGAATGAGATTTTCCTGAACTAACTAAACAATTGGTAGAGAATGGGAGGAAAGTGGTCTAAAGCAGTGGTTGCATGCATGTCCTATGTGGTCATGAAAGTAAAGGAAGCTGTGACTGGTAAAAGGGAATAGGAAACAGGTGAACAGGGCACGTGACTGCTCCTCCGTGCCCTATAGATTGGAAGCTTGAGCATCACCTGAGAGTTTGTCAGGACTACAGACTTAGCCTTACCCCCTGACCTACTGGATCAGCATCTGCATTTTAAAAAGACACCTTGCTGGCCAGGCTCCGTGGTTCAGCCTGTAATCCCAGCACTTTGGGAGGCTGAGGATTGCCTGAGCCCTAGGGTTCAAGACCAGCCTGGGCTACTTGGCGAGACATCATCTCTACAATAAATCACAAAAATTAGCCGGGTGTGGTGGTATGCTATCTGTAGTTCCAGCTACTTGGAAGGCTGAGGCGGAAGGATCACCTGAGCCTGCAGGTTGAGGCTGCGGTGGCCGCGAGCTCAGTCGCCATGAGCATGCCACTGCATTCCAGCCTGAGCGATGAGTGAGACTCCAACTCAAAAATAATAATAAATAAAAAGAAACCTTATTCTAACAGATAATTTGTATGCATACTTTCAAGAAGCAGTCTAAGGGAAAAAGCAGTTTCTTTACTGTTATTAGCCCAGGATAGTATAGTAGCATCAACTGAGAAACCATGAGATCTACAAATTTGGAGAGGAGACTTTATTTCTTATAAAGGGTTATGCAAAGTGGCCATCCTGACAGGGCTGGAGGCCTCTGGCAGAGTTCAAAGGTGGGCACTTGGAGGGAGGAGGGTTAAGGGCAGGGATTTATGCTGAACTGGTTGGCCAAGTGTATGGTTGACCAGTGTAGGAATTCAACAGGTTATAGGCAGAGCTATGAATATTCATGAAGTGTGTGTGGGGGGAAATGTGAGCATGTATACTAAATGAACATAAATGTTACCTGGGTCCCATGTCCATTTTGGGATGGAGACTTAACTTTTTTTTTTTTTTTGAGTTGGATTCTCACTCTGTCGCCCGGCTGGAGTGCAATAGCACACTCATGGCCACCGCAGCCTCCACCTGCTGGGCTCAGGCAATCCTGCTTCAGCCTTCTAAGTAGATGGAACTACAGGTGCACACTACCATGCCGGCTATTTTTTATTTTTTATTTTTTGTTGTAGTGACAAGGGCTTGACAAGTTGCCCAGGCTGGTCTCGAACTCCTGGGCTCAGGTAATCTTCTCACCTCAACCTCCCATAGTGCTGGGATTACAGGCATGATCCACCATGCCCAGCTTCACCATTGACTTTTAAACTCAAATTGTGTGTGGCTCAGTCTGTAATCCCAGTACTTTGGGAGGCCGGGGCAAGTGGATTGCCTGAGCCTTTGGGTTCAAGACCAGCCTGGGCAACATGGTGAGACCTTGTCTCTACAATAAATAAAAAAATTAGCCGGGCGTACTAGCTCGCATCTGTAGTTCCAGCTACTTGGAAGGCTGAGACGGAAGGATTGCAGGAGCCCAGCAGGTCGAGGCTGCAGTGACCGG